>MU693823.1:265062-334627 GCA_026770625.1 Nicotiana glauca
TATATATATATATATATATATATATATATATATATATACATATACATACATATATACATTTATATAATGCCTTTTGAATCATATTTATATATATATGCGTATATAACGCCGTTTGAATCATATTTCGATCACTGTGGGCGACATCATCATCATATACCACTTGGTGGTGAGTATATAACGCCGTAACCTTTTTCCACATCCCATATACATATATATACATATATGCAGGTATATAAAGCAATCTGGTCATGGGTCAATGCACATGTATGAAATGCATGAAAAATGTGTAATAATATCAATATTTAATTCCGGATAAACTTTTCCGACTGTAATTATTCTGAGACCCATGAACAGGAAAGATAGGCAGAGAAACCTACTACCACATTGAGTGAGTCAACATAGTAGACAAGGATAAATGGGGGGATAACAAAATCGAAAGCATACTGAATTGGTGCGGGTACGAACTTGGCAAGGGACTCAACAAGAATCTCCAAGGAATTGCTAAGCCTATCATGCCAAAGAAGCACAGTACCACTTTCGGTTTGGAATATGAATACACTTGGGAGGAATTCAACCACTGGTCACCACCATGGCATAGTCCTTAATACCCACTGGAACATCCAATACCTCACTTGGAGCAGACTTTTCAACCAGCCGATGTTATATATGGGTCAGAAGAAGAGGAAGCGCTGGCGGCAATGAGGAATTTGTTTTTGGAAGATGAAAATATGGACTATTGTGTTATTTTTGAGGAGGAGGGGGAGGAAGGCCCTTCCGTACAAGCTGTGAGCCGAGGAGAGCGTTTCAACAATTGGTCCATCAGAACCACCAGAGCCCGGAAAGCTTCGGGTAGCAAGGCTGCACAAAGCACCATGCATTATCTTTAGTTTTTGCTAGTTGACTTTCTTTCCGCATTTTAATTTCTAAATAAGAGTTCCAATGTTCAAAACAATTATGAAATTTATCAAAGCATTTCAGTTTCTTATAGATCCTGCTCTTATTACTTTTTATCATTTACTTTATTTACATAGCATTACTATTACTTATCTTGATGAACCGACGACTGTTACATGCAACGAGACAATGCAACAAACGAATATTGACTCAGAAGAAGATGATATACCAGAAGAAATTGTTAAATAAGTTGAGAATTTTGAGAATAGACCTAAGTCCAACCTGGATGAAACTGAGATCATCAATCTGGGCGATGCGAAAAACATCAAAGAAAAGTGAATTAGTGTTCATTTGTCACCATCAAAAAATGAAGAGTACACAGAATTCCTAAAGGAATACAAGGGCATATTTTCCTAGTTGTATGATGATCTGATCTGTCTTAATACATCTATTGTGGCTCACAAAATGCCAACCGATCCTGCATCTCCGCTTGTAAAGCAGAAGCTTAGGAAGTTCAAGCCTGTCATGAGTTTCAAAATCAAGGAAGAAGTCACGAGCAAGTCAAAGGCAAGGTTCTCAGGGTAGTAGAGTATCCAACATGGTTAGCCAACATCGTGCCAGTACCGAAGAAAGACGAGAAGGTTAGAGTCTATGTCGACTATCGGGACCTCAACCGGGCCATTCCCCAAGATGACTTCCCCTTTCCAAACATACACATTCTATAGACAATTGTACCAAGCACGAGCTGCAATCGTTTGTTGATTGTTTTGATGGGTATTATCAGATCTGGAAGATGTTGAGAAAATAGCCTTCATTATGCCGTGGGGGATGTATTGTTACAAGATGATGCCGTTTGGGTTAAAGAATGCTGGGGCCACCTACATGAGAGCCATGACTACTATTTTCTATGACATGATACATAAAGAAATCGAAGAGTATGTAGATGATGTTATCATGAAGTCCAAGAAAGCCATTGACCACATGGATGATTTGAGGAAGTTCTTCAATAAACTGAGAAGGTACAACCTGAAACTGAATCTCGCCAAATGTGCTTTCGGGCTTCCTACCAGAAAACTACTCGGGTTTATTGTGAGTCGCCGAGGAATAGTACTGGATCCATGAAAGGTCTAAGCCATCCAAGAATTGCCACCACCAAAGAACAAGAAAGAGGTTATGAGTTTCTTGGGGATACTTAACTATATCAGCTGATTCATAGCTCAGTCCACTGTCATTTGTGAGCCAATCTTTAAGATGTTAAAGAAGGATGCCCCTGCTAAATGGACCGATGACTGTCAGAAAGCCTTCGATAGAATCAAGTAGTACTTGTCAACACCATAAGTTTTGGTCCCGCCCGAGCCTGGAAGACCTTTTACACTCTACCTTGCAGAACATTATGGATCATTTGGTTGTGTTCTGGGGCAGCATGATGAAACGAGGAGAAAAGAGTAGGCCATCTACTATCCCAGCAAGAAGTTTACCTCGTACGAGGCCCGGTATTCTGTGTTAGAACACACTTGTTAGGCTATGGCTTGGGTAGCTCAGAAGTTGAGGCATTATTTATGTGCATATACTACTTATCTCTTATCAAGAATAGATCTGCTGAAGTACATCTTTCTGAAGCCCATACCCATTGGCAAGCTAGCCAAGTGGCAAATCCTGCTGAGTGAATTTGACATTTTTAACGTGACCTAGAAGGTAATCAAAGGACAAGCACTCGCAGAGCATCTTGCCGAAAATCCCATGGACGGAGAATACGAACCCCTAAAGATGTATTTTCCTAACGAAGAGGTATCTTTCATAGGAGCGGATATTGCAAAATCCTATGATGGTTGGAGAATGTTTTTCGTCGGAGCAGCAAACTTCAAAGGAGTAGGAGCAGTCCTAGTATTAGAAACCGGCCAGCATTATCATGTATCTGCCAAGCTCAGGTTCCTGTGCACAAATAATATGGCTGAGTACGAAGCCTACATCTTAGGGCTCAAGTTGGCCATTGACATGAGCATTCAAGAGTAGCTAGTGATTGGAGATTCAGACCTCTTACTCATTAGGTCCGAGAAGAATGGGCAACTAAGAATTCCAAGATACTCCCATATTTGTATCGTTTACAGGTGTTGAGGAAGAGATTCACAATGACGGAATTTCGACATGTTCCTAGAGTCCAGAATACGTTTCCCAACGAATTGGAAACTTTATCATCTATGATTCAACATCATGATAAGAATTTCATTGATCCTATACTGGTAAAAATTCATGACCAACCAACTTACTGTGCTCATGTCGAAGAAGAGGCAGATGGAAAACCTTAGTTTCACGATATTAAGGAATACTTGGCAAAATGAGAATACCCAGAGCTTGCAAATCCCACTCTGAAGCGCAAACTTTGGAGATTATCTAATAATTTCATTTAGAGCGATGGAATCCTGTATAGGAGGATTCTTGATTTGGGATTACTAAGGTGTGTCGACGTAAAAGGAAGCATCTAAACTGCTAGAAGAAATCCATGCCGGGACTGCAGGTCCACATATGTATGGTTTTGTAGCCAAGAAGATACTCTGGGTAGGTTATTTTTGGATGACTATGGAAACGGACAGCATCCAGTATGTTCAAAAGTGACATCGTTGTTTGATACATGCATACATGATAAATGTGCCTCCAAACGAGCTTACTGCAACAGGCTCGCCATGGCCGTTCACCGCTTGGAGAATGGATGTCGTCGAACTACCGAGTCTGCCGTATCAAACGGGGATAGGTTTATTCTAGTGGAAATTGATTATTTCACCAAATGGGTTGAAGTAGCCTCTTACAAGGCAGTGACTAAGAAAGTCATGGCAGTCTTTGTCCGCGACCGCATTGTTTGTCGGTTCAAAATTCCGGAGTCAATCATCACTGATAATGGTTCCAATCTCTATAGCAACTTGATGAAGGCCATGTGTGAAACATTCAGGATCAAACACAAGAATCTACAACTTACAGACCTCAGATGAATGGAGCCATAGAAGACGCCAATAAGAATATCAAGCAGATACTAAGGAAAATGATAGAAAAGCATAAACAGTGGCACGAGAAGCAATCATTTGGTTTATTGGGGTACCATACCTCAGTTCGCACATCAACCGGGGCAACTCCCTATATGCTAGTTTATAGTATATAGGCAGTCATTCCCGCCGAGGTAGATATTCCCTCGTTTAGAATCATACAGGAAGCAGAACTCGATGATGCAAAATAGGTAAAGAGTCGCCATGAGCAGTTAGACCTCATAGATGGAAAACGAATGAATGCAGTTTGTCATGGTCAACTTTATCAGAACAGAATGTCTCGAGTCTTTAATAAAAAAGTCAAGCCAAGACCATTCACACCATGACAACTAGTATTGAAGAAAATCTTTCCACATCAAGATGAAGCCAAAGGGAAATTCTCTCCCAACTGGCAGGGTCCATACATGGTAAACCGGGTTCTAATAGGAGGAGCCCTCATACTTGCAGAAATGGATGGAGAAGTTTGGCCGAAGCCGATCAATTCAGATGCAGTAAAGCGATACTATGTGTAACACTTATGATTTCCTTATATGATATAATTTTAACTACGTCTAACCTGATCCTCGTTTAAGAGGGGATATGTATGCAGCCCTATCGGTTCGGTTACAATTCAAAAAAAATTTTGCTTCACTAGGAATTGGAAACTAGGGCAGAATTTTGAGGAGGACCCTCAAAATTCCAAAGTAACTCCAGCCGATCGTCGCAAGCAGCCATCATAAGCAGCAACCCAGTAAACTAGGGCAGAATTTTGAGGAGGACCCTCAAAATTCTGGAGCAAAAGTGGTTGCAATGTCTTGAACCGCGTCGCAGTCTACGGTTCATCTAAAGAAAAATTATTTTCAATTATACATTTATGGTACACTTTACTAAATCATGCATATCTATTATCAAATTGCTTTGTTTAGCGACGCTACCCCAATAATACACAACATCACTGAAAACAGAGCCAAACAGGACATGCAAAGTCCACGGGGAATACGAACTAACCTTTCCCCTATACAAACTCACGATTTTTCTTTGGATACAGCGACCTGTGTTGCAAATCACCGAATATATTTACACACTCATAGTTTTTAGAAATACGAACCTCAGAACCATCACATATTCACCTTTGCTACCCACATACAACATCCCTAGCAGCCACAATATCACGATCAGGTATCAGCTATCAAGCCATCAGCTAAGAAATTTTACTACTGTTCGCATTTTTCTGCACATCCATAAGGCTACTATTCTTCCTTCCGAGACTAAGCTTTGTCTCCATCAACATTTTCTGCATTTTATAAGGCTACTATTCTGCCTTCCAAGACTAAGCTCTGTCTCCATTTGTATTTAATGCGTTTCATAAGGCCACTATTCTGCCTTTCGACGTTAAGCTCTACCTCCATGTGCATTTTTTTGCATTGCATAAGGCTGCTATTCTGCCTTCCCAGACTAAGCATTGTCTCAATGTGAAATTTTCTGCGTTGCATAAGGCTACCTTTCTGCCTTTTGAGACTAACCACTATCTCCATCTTCATTCTTCTACATTGCATAAGAATACCTTTCTGCCTTCCGAGACTAAGCAATATCTCCATCTTCATTCTTCTGCATTGCATTAGGCTACCATTATACCTTCCGAGGTTAAGCTCTACCTCCATCTGCATTTTCTGCATTGCATAAGGCTACCATTCTTCCTTTCAAGGTTAAGCTCTACCTCCATCTGCATGGCTGAAATAACGGCACCTTTATTTAGATTCCGCATCGGCTGAAGTATCGCCACCTTTATTTAAATCCTACATCGACTGAAATATCGCCATCTTTATTTATGTCTTGCATTCGCTGAAACATCGCCACTTCATTTAAATCTTGCATCGACTGAAAGACCGTCATTTCATTTAAATCCTGCATCGGCTGAAATATCGCCATTTTTATTTATGTCTTGCATTGGCTGAAATATCACCACTTCATTTAAATCTTACATCGGCTGAAAGATCGCCGTTTTACTTACATTCTACATGGCTGAAATATCGCCACTTTATTTAAATCCTCCATCGGCTAAAACATCTCCGTTTTACTTACATTCTGCAGGGCTAAAATATCGCCACTTTATTTAAATCTTGCATCGACAGGAAGATCATCATTTTACTTATATTTTGCACGGACGAAATGTCGCCACTTCATTTAAATCTTGCATCGGCTGAATGATCGCCATTCTATTTACTTTTTGCATGGCTTAAATATCGCCACTTCATTTAAATCCTGCATCGGCTGAATGATTGCCATTTTCATTTAAACCTTGCATTGCTGAAAGATTGCCACATTTATTTATGCTCTCATGCGCTGAAAGATCGCCACCTTTTACATATTCATGGGCTGAAAGATCGCCAAATCATCCAAAGGCGTCATTGCTCGAAGGCACAATCTTCATAGCCCGAGAAGGCCATGCCATAGTCTGAGGACTCCTTTATCTCTTGCTTATCATTATTCAAAGGCATCATGGTTAGGAGACATCATTCTCATAGCCCGAGAACATCATTTCATAGGCTGCAAATCCTTTATCATACACTTCATGGCCCAGGATGTCATGGTTTGAGGACGTCATAATAACCGTCCAAAGATAGCATTCACGGTCCAACAGGGACTTGCATAATGTTTAAATTTATGCACAATATACGTTCGTATTGCTCATTTTCAGGTAAACTGGCTAGCAATGACTGTCTCAGTTGCAGCAATCCCGTTCCGGTTCCCGCAGCCTTTTAGATTTTGACCATCCATCGTGCCCGTTCTTGGAAAAGTCTCCATCGGCATATTCCGTTGACGGATCTCCAACTATATATGGCCTGATTCCTATAATACCAGGGATATAGAGGCAACTCAGGAACTAGTGCTCGGTCAAAATTCTTCAAGTCATTTCGTTCAGTCAAATTGGCCATTATATCTTTACCCGACAACTTTTTCATCCTTCCCGGGTAAAGAGGAGCAGCTGTTGATACCTAATTTTTCTCTATGTATTTTTGTATAATAAATACTTTCAAAATAGCATGTACATGCATATATAAGCATGCCCAAGTGTTTTGGTATTTTACATAATTTTTAAAGATTTTTAAAATTAATTTATTATCTATTTTAGTAGTATAAAATCCAATAATTATTCCCAAAACTTATCATTTTGGTGAATGACCTATTTTATTCTCATATTTACACCAAAATATAGCTAAGGTAATTTTTGTATATTTTTACAAATTTATTTGGTATTTAAAAGACTAAATTGCATATAATTGCAATTGTAGCATACTTTAAGATTAATAGCATTTTATAATTGTAAAATTGGGTCCAGTATTCCTAAATTAATATTTATTCACTATTAATTGTTTCAATATTTTTAATTTGCTTTTAAAATCATCTTTACTATTTTTATAAATAAAAAGAGAAAATTGGCTGTTTAATATTTAGCCTCATTTCTATCTCAATTATAGCCCCATTGTATTTCAATTTGGGCCCAACCCATGACCCAACCTGTTTTCCACCTACCCACTTAAATCTGGACTGTTGATCACTCAAGATCAACGGCCAAAACTCACCCTTCCATAATTAAACCAAACGACCTGCCCTAATCCCCCTCATTCTCACCTGCCCCGCCGCCCTGGAATCCCAACCTCTCTCAAATCCTCTCATCAGCACTTTGGAACCCTAGCATCCTCCCACCATACTTCACTGTATTTTCACCGGAATCCACGGCCTCTTAGGCCATGGATGGTCCACAATCTCCCTTAGCAACCACTCGACCTTGTTTATTCGATGATTTGAGGCCCGACTTCGATGGCTCTCTTCGGATCATCTCAGAGCTTTTGGTTCCACGGCCTCTCCGGCCATTACTCCGGCATATTCAAGCACTATGAGCCTTTTTGACTTAGGATCTGACTTTCCTCAAGACCATTCTCGTTTCTAGGGTGTGCTCTAAAACCCTAAGTTGTCCGAGGTTCTTTACTTGCTTATTTTTATTAGATCTGGAAAATCTCTGTGTTATATTGAACTTTTCAAATGTTTTCCTCAAATTTTCTTTTTAAAATCCTTTAATTTCGATTTAGGGTTTCTGAAAGGATTTTCAAAGGCATCTTTCTGATTCTTTTTGTTCTTTCTTTATGTGTGTTTGTCTGTGTTATGCTCGTATGACTTCTTTTACTATGTATGTACTGTTCTTCTACTTTATTTTCTACTATACATGTTACTCCTGTACTCATATGATAATCCGTGTTATGTTTTCCTTACCCCTATACTATATGTGTTTAGTGTGATTTCTTTAAGGTTGTTTGCTTTACTGGACTATGTTTGTGTTCTTACTAAGCATGATTAGTCTGTTTTTGGCTAAGTTTGTATCACTTTCTCTTCTGAACTTGTTTAATTTTTGAGGTTTTTCTCAAACGTGTTCTCCATGCTCTTAATTGTGTATCGTATATGTTTATTCCTAATAAGTCTTTGGAAAAAACTTTTGAACCACTATCGAGTGGCTTGCCTTCTCATCTCTATTGCCTGATTTACCTTGAAACCTTGATTTAGGGTTTTGTTTGGCGATTTTGATTTTTTGTGTTTGAATTAGGGTTCCATTTTGGGACCCTGGACTCTTAGACTCATTGTGAGTCAACAAATTGAACTTATACCCCCTCTTGCTTATGATTCGAAACCTTTATTTGATTATACTCTCTTCTAAATAACATGACCATTCCTTCTTGATTCACATATTTGTGTGCTTTATATATAAGGACTCTGCTTTAAAAAGGTTTTACCAACTAATTGATTGATTCTGAAATCCTTTTTAATAAGGCCTGACTGATTATTACTCATTTTCCCTAATTGAACTTCCTTTACCTTATCTGACTTGGTTCATTCGAATTAGGCCTGTAAGTTTGATTTCCCTGGCTGATTGATTGATTCCCTTTCTTTCTTTTTTTCAAGTCGTGTACCACTAAACTTTTTATTTAAATAACTTCTATGTATTTACCCTCCTTATGTTACTTTGAAAAGATTTTAATCAAATTTCTTTTCGTAATTGTATTCTACCCGTTTGGAATAAAATCCCTTAACTGAAGGAAAATTCTATGTGATTGATTGCAAACTATTTTCTTACCTTTCTTAATTGTTTCTCTGCACTATATACCCTTTTGCACTTTTAAAGACACTTCGAGTTCAATATCTCAAACTTTTTACTTTCAAGTTACACACTTACAATACTACTTCGATTTTAATACCTCGAACTTTTACTTCCAACTTACACACTTACAATACTACTTTGAGTTCAATACCTCGAACTTTTTACTTTCAAATTACACACTTAGAATGCTACTTTTTTCAATACTCTCTCAACACTCTGATTTTCTGAGATCTTTTGGAACTGCTTGCTTACAAATTGGCATTTCAAGACTACTATTTTTTTTACTTGTTTTCCCTGAAACTTGTATGTCCGATTTAATTTTTTTACCTCACCTCTATGTGTTTACTTTATAGTTTCAGCATTCTTGTTAACTTTGCTGTTCATGTTCGTTGATTTAACTATGTATGTTGTTTCCTTGCATTTGTTTCTGTTGTGAATTCCTACCCATATTCCCCTCTATAGGTCTAAGTTAAGGTTTTGGCCTGGCAGTGTCCAAATTACTACTCAAGTCTGAACTTGATCTTCAATGGATCCTAAACTCCTAAGATTTGGTTAATAGACTGGTCAGGGGTGTGCTAGCATTCTTGATTAGTAGGCATGGCGATTAGCCTACCATGGACTCCCTAATTCCCCTACGCACTTACACTAACTCTTAGACTCTAAGTTCTATCCCCTTCCTATAAGCCTTGCTTTAGGACCTTGAGTTCCCTCTTAACTTGGACATTTGAGGGCTGGCTCTTTCACACTGCACTATAATCTCATTTGCAATGTATTTGGGGTGCAAGCACTGCACGAAGCCCTTTGAGGTTCTTAAGGAACTTTGACACATCGAAAATAAGAGAAAGGTCTCAGAAAAGTGATCCTGGAAGTTGGTTTATCTCATATTGTTAGACCTTGAGTCTGAATTTGACTGTTTGGTTGTCGCTTGAATTTCTGATTTAATTTTTCATCCTTCTTGATTCATTCGGGTCTATAATAATTTGTAATAACTATGGAGTTCTAGTGAAAAAGGGAGGGTCATTTATGTATGCATATGGGTAGACAGAATGCTCATAGGGATTACTATTTACAAATTCTGCATTCATGCATAACATATAGAACTCCTACATATAAGTTTCTGCATATAGAAATCATGTATAAGTTTCTGCGCTTACACATTTAGAAATCCTGCCTATAAGTTATACATTAAACGTAGAAATCCTGCCTATAAGATTTTTTCATTACTAGAAACCACGCCTATAAGTTTCTGCATATAGAAATCATGCTTATAGTTTTGTTTCTGCACCTCTGCATATATGTCTGTCATTAGGCAAATAATCATAGGTTTAATAATAATCAACTTCATTCTAGATTCCATGCCTATAGGACTCATGCACTTAAGCAATTGTCTTAAAACCACCAACTCTTAGAAATCATGCCTATAGGATGTAATTAGTTGAATCAGCTTCGTCTATTTTCACCTATGTGTTTAAAATCAGTAGCAAGATTGTTTAAAATCTGTAGAGCTTTTATTTATAAAACCGGTAACCTTTCTTTAAAATCAGTACGCCTTCTGTATTGTTAGATATCATGCTTATAGACCTCATCTAGGCATACCAGTAGGTAATTAATCAATTGTGTCAGTCCCTGATACTCTACAACTAGACAAGGCCTAATTCGGAATTCTCATCAGAGAAATATATGATATAGCATCTTGTCCTAACGCTTTAAATTTAATTCAGACTATAACCTGTATTTGAAGTCATGCTAGATAATTTGCTTCTTTAAGTCAGGAGGACTGTTTCAGCCTTAAATCTGCTATATGTTTCCCCTAACTGCATTATGTGTTTTATTTAGTAGTCCCAAATGCCTCCAGGACCGATAGGATTGGGACGAGTAATAGAATGCAATAATTAACGATACTATTGAATATTTTAATACCTTAACGAGGGGAAGGGTAGATATGGACATGATGACCGTTGCGCTTATACCATGTGCAACCCCTGTTCTGAGGAGTGATTGCCGGGTATTGCATTGATGTGATCCATATTGATTATAAACCTAGGACCCCCTTCTCTTTTACTTGTTTTCATTTATTGTTTAAATCTTTTCTTAAAATTTATGTCCTCTTCACTTCTCCTCAAATTTCAATTTGCTTGCTGTCATACCTCCTTTTTCCTCTTACTACATCCCGGGGAAGGGTATAATAAAAAATGAGTTTTTCTAATTAAAGGACAATCAAAACGAGATTCGTTTATTAAGAGATTCAGAGTCGCCACTTTGGAGATTTATGGTGTCCCAAGTCACTGGTTTGAACCCCTAATCGAGGAAAAGGATTGACTCTGTTTAACAGTCGCGAGCCAAAAATCTAAGTAAGGAATTCTATTAACCCGGGAGAAGGTGTTAGGCACTCCTGAATTCTGTGGTTCTAGCATGGTCGCTCAATTACTATATTTGGCTAAAATATTTGATTTTAATACATGTTATGCCTATAGTGCAATTTAGAATTATTTACCGCTTTTGCCAATTATTATTTTATTTAAGAAAGTGAACATCGTTTAAGAACGTATTTTTGGATCACGTCACATGAAATGCACCCGGATCTTCGACACATTCTGATTTAATGTTTTCGGATTTGGATTTGAGGTTGCATGAAATGCACATCCGAAATTTAGGAATGTAATTTTATTAGAATCGCGTCTAAAGAGACTAACGTGTTGTTATCTTTTGGGAAGGCCGTGAAATTCGCTAAACAGCCCGTCCCGAATATCTAAGTATTTTTAATTAAGTAGATAATGAGGGCCCCGGAATTGTGTATTTGGTTTGGTGAGGCTCCCCTCATTTTATTAAAAGGCCACATTAGAGTAAGCTATAATTTTCTATTTAATTTGTCTCTAGAAAATCTAATTAATCAAGTGTGCTTTTATTTAAAGTGAACAAGGAGTTTGAGCTTCAAGTTCAAGTCCACATTTGAACAAAAGGTAACACCTCTTAGCTCAAATATGCTACCTAACTCAAAAGCCCAAAGGCCTTATTGCAACATTCACCCCGCCCTCTTAATATAAGTTCCCCAGCATTTTGGGCTAGAAGGACAGCCCAGAAACGTGACTGACTTGTGAAAGGCTGCTTGGCATTGGGCCCTTGTTGCGCAAATTCTGTGCCTTGCTGGGCCCAAATCTTACTTAGGCAAGGAATGGTCAAGTTTGGCATATATATTCTCATAGGAAGTTACTATTCAATTCTTATGTAGATTTTCAATAACTGATTTTGATCTTCGGCTATTTAAATTTCCATATATTGGTTCTACTCAAATGACTTTGGTCTTAATTCTGTATGATTAGCCAACTCACCCAATCAACCACAATGTATTGAATTTGGAATCTTAAACACAAAACTAAATTAAATTTCATGAACAAATTACAGAAATCTTAGAATATGACCTTAACCTATACATGAAGAATTAAGCTATTTAATATCATTTAAACCTAAAGCATTTAGTCTTATATCAGTAAGAACACATATTGTATTTCAAATTCAATTTCTAATTAACAACTTGTGATCAATCTGAATTTTCATTGAATGTGATAACAAGTCTGAATTTACTAACACTAATGCTAAGATCCCAATGATTGCAGAATCAGTTTTCAACTCATAATATTTTCGTACAGCAGGATCAAATTAAAACAAGCGATTATTTCATACTAATGCTATTAATAAATAAGAAATCATAAGTTTAAATGTCTCCAATTAAGCCAATACAGTCCAGTTTTCACTTATTTACAATATCTAACAAAGCTAACAACTTAAACTACGTTTACTAACGCAACATACAACATCAAGATTTCTCAATTACATCAACTCAAACACAAATTTCTTAAGAGACAAAGGATAGAATATTTAATTTCATTCACTTTTGTTCACAGCTTCATCAAGTGTGATTCAAATGTGTACCTGGAAAGATGAATTACAACAAAAAGAAGAAGGAATTAGCACAGTAACGCAACAACAATAAGCAGAGTTGCAAACAGCAGTCAGTGATCAACTGCACCTAGAAATAATCCAAAATCCAGGAATGTTTCAAAGCTCCCAGATTATCGAACAAATAGGACCCTTACATAAACTAACAAATGGATTTTGAAGGCTAAAATTCAGAAACTAACCGAGAACACTTCAATAGAATAGTAATCAATAAATTTTTTTAGTTTTATGGAGATTATCTACTATTTTTTGGATTTTGAAGGTTTGAATTTTTCAAATTTAGATCTGAAATTGAAGGATTAATTTTGGGGGGAATTTTTGAGGCTCTCCAAACTTGCATGTTAAGGCACTAATGATGCCTTTTTATAGGCCAAAGGAGGGGCAGCCCTAACATTTCTGTTTTCCCTATTAGTCCCTCTTTATTTTCATATTAGTCCTTCATGTTTTAACTTGTTACCCAAGTTACTACATTAAAATGCAGAAAACTTACATTAAGGCCCCCTTCTAGAAGGCCCTAGGGTGTTCTTTTAGCTATACAATGCCTATACTACCCCTATCCTGATTTTGAAATTACTATTCTTCATAAAACTACCCTTTTCTATGTCCAAAATTACCCTTATTCACCACCTCAATATACTGGCCTTAGTTAACTACACCAAACCCCCTTTCCCCGGTTAACTTCAACTATGGTTAACTGAACTAATCTAACCTATTCAGCTATAACCAAACCACCTACTTTACTATAGTTAATCAATCAAGGCTAGAACCAATTATTTACAATCAAACAGAGCCTAAAATCAAATCAACATGGACAGATTTTAGCTAATCATGAAATTAAATCTAAAATCAATATTGTAGAAACAATCATGGATCAACTAATTGAAACAACCACGAAATCAAACTGAACAAAATTAAGTCACACATGAAAACTAGAACAATATCAATTAGCATGAAGAAATTTATTCAAACTAGCAAAAGCTTAAACTAAAACCTATAACAGTGAACATGCTCGAACCTTGAATTTTAATGATGAAGACCCAAATACAACAAAATCGACAAATTACTATTGAATTGCAGAGGATGAATCAGAAAAAAAAAAACTTAAACTAATCAGATTATCAGTCCTAAAGTAAAAAAATAAGAATAGGAATGATGGACAACTATGTTCAAACTAACTAAAGAAATAAGAGGAACTCACCTATACAAGGCCGGGATGGAGGCTGAAAACTTGATTTGACCCTCGGAACAATGTTAAGCATTTATTCTTCTCAAAGAACAAACGAAACATTGTTTCGTGACTAGAATCCAAAATTGGACTCAAGCAATCGGGCAAAAATCGAGCAATTTGAGCCTCTAGGGTTCTGCCGGCTTTGTGGTTTAAGATTCGAGCAGATCAAGGATGATTTTAAAGGAAGTAGTTAGGGATTTGGGCGGAGGGAAGTAAGGAGGACTTATGGTGTAATTTTGGTGTGGTTTTGATGGTGGCGCCGCCGTCCACGGCGGTGACGGCACTAGGGTTTGGCATTTTTGAGGCGTTTGAGGGATATTCGAAGAAAATTAGAGGTGGCTTTAGAACGGGGAGGTGAAGGAGAGGAGATAGTGCAAGTTTGGGCGTCATTGGACGCCGGCCGCCGCCATGGGGCGATTTCCGGCGGTGGTGTTACATTCTCTGTGTTTGGAGCATTTGGAGATGACGAGTTTGGGAGGGGGGGGAAGGTAATATTCAGACAATTTTATACTAACTAACCTAGGAGACTTCCATCCGTTAGATCAAAACATCAAGGGCCAAGATTGCATCATGGAAACGATGTCGTCTAGGTTATTACTAGAGATGGACCGGGTCGGGGAGTTTGGGCCGAGGTTGGAACGGGTCTAAGGGGGCTTGGGCTGGAAATTTGCTTCAAGAGTGGCCCAAATATGGGTCTCCAATTAAGATACTCTTTTAAATTGTTTTCTTTTGCCTTTGTTTTCATTTTTGTTATTTTGTGTTTTATACTTTTTTTATTATTATTATTTTTTATTTTATTAAATGCTAAATTAAACTTAAAAAAACTAAATTGACACTAAAATTATATTTCCCAATTAATTAAAAATGCAAATTAATACAAATTTAAACTAAACATGCAAAAAGTACCATTTTTGTTATTCTCTTCCTATTTTGTTCTAAAACAAACTAACCTTAATTAATCCTAAAATATGAAACTAGATCCAAAATACAAATGCATATTTTTTATATTTTTCATATGAATAAAAATGCACAAGTAAAATACAAACTATTATCAGAAAATGACACAAAAATTCACAAAAATTGCAAAAATAAAGAAAAATTATTTTGTTTGAATTTTTAGGAATAATTAATATATAGGGCAAAAATCATGTGCTCACAGCTGCTCCTCTTTGCGTGGAAACACGAAGAGTTTTCGTGCAAAGATAAGTGAGCGGAAATGAGAGATTTTTGCCCGTTCGCATATTCCGTGTGAAGCATTTTGAAAGAGTTGACCGCACCCTGCTTCAGAGGTTGCCTACATATCCTAGGCTAAACAGGAATCAGGTCAGTGTAGTTCAGGAGTGTCTGGTAGCTGGGACTACCAAGAGCTGTGATTTTACTGCTGTTGCTGCTGTTACTGCTTGCTGACCTCCTTGTTACACCGTGGTAAAAGAAAAGAAGCTAGCCTAAGCTATGATCTATTAATTACAAAAGGTCCTATCTATGTCTTCAAACTTGCTCTTGTGTTGCCTTGAACTTGTATCTTGTATTCTTCTGATGGGATTCTTGTTGTTGTCTTGAATTTTGATTGGCGATGTTTTTTCCATTCCTCCGAATGATGCTTGATTGTTGCCATTCGAAATATGTGTCCATTTTCCATGCGGGCTCCTGGTTGCTGACACTTGAAAAGTATTCCCTTGTTCTCCAGGTGGGCTCCTGCTTTCCAAATTTGAAAAATATTCCCTTGTTCTCAAGGTGGGCTCCTGCTTGCTGATTTTGAAAAATATTCCCTTGTTCCCTAGGTGGGCTCCTGCTTGCTGATTTTGAAAAGTATTCCCTTGTTCTCTAGGTGGACTCCTGACTGCAACAAAATAGACAAACAAAGAAAATTTTCTGCCCCAGTTTGGTTGCTGGGTACAACATGTTATCAAATATTAAAAATTAAAAGCTAAAATTTGAATTGCACTTCTCTTGTTCTCCAGGTGGGTGCCTGACTGCTGAAACTTGAAATGTATTCCCTAGTTCTCCAGGTGGGCTCCTGATTGCTGAACTTGAATAGTATTCCCTTGTTCTCCAGGTGGGCTCCTGACTGCAATAAAATAGACAAACAAAGAAAATTTTCTGCCCCAGTTTGTTGGCTAGGTACAGCATGTTTTCAAATATTAAAAATTAAAAGCTAAAATTTGAATTGCACTTCCCTTGTTCTCCAGGTGGGTGCCTGACTGCTGAAACTTGAAATGTATTCCCTTGTTCTCCAGGTGGGCTCCTGACTGCAACAAAATAGATAAACAAAGAAAATTTTTTGTCCAGTTTGATGGCTGGGCAATGGGTGAGTGTTCAACTGAATTATTTTACTAACTATTATAAGAATTTTAAACTAAACTATTTTAGCAACTATTATAAGAATCTGAAAGCTAAGTCCTATTATCCAGGGAGGTCCTGACAACTCCTAACAATTATGAACCCAAGTTATATCTTTCAAAGGTATTACTTCAACTACATTGTTATCAAGGAGGTCTTAACTACTCCCCATTATCCAGGAGGGTCCTAACAACTTCTAGTTAAAAGAAAATTTTAACCTAAATTATATCTACTAAAGGTACGACTTCTACTATATCTTGTTATTTAGACTGACCTTAAAACTTTGTCCCATTATCCAGGAGGGTCCTGAAAACTCTTAATTGGATCCTATCTTAAACATGCAAACTTTAGAAAGAACTTATATTCCTTTTATGCCAAGTTATATTTCGCATGATTGTTTTGAAATTCAAACTAAGTCCCATTTTCCAGGAGGGTCCTAAGAATTTCCAGTCGTACCTGTTTGGGTACTGCATTTCCTTACGGAAGGTTTCTCCGAAGCTTCTGCCCCTATTTCAAAGAAAAAATCATGTTATTTTAAAACGTGGTGGTTGGATTGTGGCCTTGAACTTTGAAGGTGGCCCAACATCCTCCATTTGTTGCATTTCATGAATTGTCGTCTCCCTCAATCCTCATGTCTCATATGAATCCCAAAGCATGTCTATTATACCCACTTCGTGTATACGATGTTCTTTCTTAACTTAACCACTGGCTTCGGCCTTGAGTTGGTTGTTCCTTCACTCACCATTTGACGACCTTGCTCGTTCCTTAAACCAGAGAATACCTCTTCTCATTCAAACCCAACACTCTCTATTTATTGCACCGCTCATACCGACATTTACCAAACCATTGTGTTTCATATGGACTCCCAAGCATATTGATTGCTACCAACTCAGTGCGCACACTCACTGGCCCTAGCCTCGAGATCTATTATTTCTTTATTTGCCATGATAACTTTGATTTTTCTCGGAAAGTCTTGCTCATCACTGGTTTACCACCCTTTGTCCCTCCTATCACAGGAAATTCTTTTGATCTATTAACCCCCCACCCTTCATCTGCTGCATTATTCGTGAATTGACGTATACCAAGCCTTTGTATTTCACAAGGATTCCCAAAGCATGTTAACTGTTATCAACTCAGTGTGCTTGCTGTTCTTCCTAACTTGTGACGTTTTGATGTGTTAACCAGATCCTATTTTATGCAATTGGAAAGCTTGGTGGCAAATTTTGAAGTCATTTCTCACTTGTTATGACCAGACAGACTCAAGAAGAGAGAAAGACAAGGTGGGAAGAATAGAATGAAGGAGAGTGGAAAGAGACGATTCCTAACAAGAAACCTACAGAGTAGAAAACCATCAGATGTAGATACCGACTCTAGCGACCTTGACATGCACCTGTAGGCTACTCTTTTTAGCAAATCTGATGTTCAGCTCTTGTTGCACCTTTTGCCGTGAAACTGGTCTTCAATACTTCCCTTGCCCGACCTGATCTATCATCTTTAGTCGACTTGTGGTGCCCGTAGGGTTTTCACCATCAAGCCTCTCTCATTTTAATTTTTCTCTAAACTCACTGCGCCTTATAGTGCCCGTGAGGGTTTTCACCAATAAGACTCTCTCATTTACTATTTTTCTTCTGGTACCAGAGTGTTTGCTTCTTGCACTGAAGTGTGGCCCCTAACATGATTCACCTCTACTTGCTTGACTCAACATTTCTTGAAGACTGATCAGAAGGTCTTTCTTTGGATCGTAATGCAGGCTTTTGGATGGGATTTAGAAAGAAGGGTATAAAGGCTCAAAATAATTCAATGTGGGTTCAACATTTCAACTTTCGGAATCCGATTTCCCACACCAACCAACTTCTGCCCCAGTTTCCTTCTTGGAGCTTTTGGACTTTTATTTTGGTGCGACTGAACCTCAGAGAGAGGCTGCCTATGTACCCTTTCGGGATCAAGTCAAACGTAGTTCATGCAACTACATTAGTTGTTGCGATATTTCCTTTCTTCCACTTTTCCTTTTCTTTATTTTCATTTCTTTTCTTTTCCTTTCTCTTTTCTTTTCTTTTCTTTCTCCTTTTTTCTTTTCTTTTCATTTCTCTTTCTGCTTTTTTTTTTCTCTTTTCTCTTCTTTTCTTTTCTTTCTTTTTATTTTCTTTTTTTGCTTTTCCTTTCTTTCACTATTTTTCTCTTGTTTCTCCGCTCACTTCCCCATTCGAACTTGCGAGTCTTATTATTAATTCCGAAAGAGGGATATGCAAGAAAACAACCGAGGCTCAAAGGGGTAACAAAGGATAAAGTATTTGGATAGCAGAATAAAATACCTTCGTCATTCCAATCTACCAAAACATACCAAGTACAAACTAAGCAGTTAAATAATGCTGAGGAAAACACACATAATATCTTTTGAGTGACTCATATATTTGCCTTCTGTATTTGTCAATAACCTAACACCATTGGAAAACAATCTCGGTACTAGAACGGTTCCTGTAGACTTGGGGCAAACTTTCCTTGGCTTCAAACCGATACGGCATGATGCATTTCAACAGTATTTCTTTATGTTCTATTTGCCCCCAGTTTCACTTATTTTGGGCTCGAAGTGCTCTCAGAATGCCTTTACTTATTTTCCTTGAACATTATTTCATTGCTTCATTATTAAACTGACATTTACAAAACAGTCTGAGAATTATGCGTGCATGTCATGTCACCAAAGCCATCATGAAAAGAATTGTGAAAGGAGAAGGAAATAAAATGAACTGGAAATGATGCGATACAGAGAATTGCATTAGACTGACAGTGGAAGGGTTTAGACAACAACACAAGCAAACGAAACTAGTTACAACACTTGAACAAACATAGACAGCACTAAACAAGCTATTATGACTAAACAAAGAAAAAGTGAAAAGATAGAAGGGTTTGAATCACAAGACAATGCCCGGATTACAACCCTGAGATAACCCGAACAACAGAAATGACACCAAAATAAACCACCAAAACTCCAAGAGATGGAGCGTCTACCCAATTACCAATCATGGCATCGTAGCCACTGAATTTCACATAAAGGTTACTGGAACTTTCACAAGCCTTAAACACATTGCTCTCAGCAAACTGCTTTCGGGTTTCTTCTGCCGGCTCATTCTCACGATCAATTATTCCCACCATACGCGTCTCATTACGCACAGGAGATGGACTTTGGCCAGTGTTTACTGCATCTGGACTTTACACGACAATGTCGCCTGCATCAATAAGCTTCTGAATTGCATTCTTCAACTTCCAACATTTCTCTATGTCATGTCCCAGGGCACATGAGCAGTATGCGCACCTTAGAGAAGGATCAAACTTCTTTGGAAGAGAGTTCGGAGTTTTCATCTGAATCGGCTCTAACATATCCAATGTCCTTAACCTCTGGAACAGACTGGCATATGATTCTCCCAATAGAGTGGGGGTTTTCTTCTTTCGTAACCTCTCATTCTTAAATGCTGGATTGGGCCGAAAACCTGATCCGGGGTGTTTTTGGTAAGCTCGCGGGGGTAGCTGGACACTTTGAGGAGCTGAGCACCGGGAATGTGATGGGCGACTTTGGGATTTCTATGCACAAGGATAACTGTGGGGATGATGTCGAGGTTGGAAGTGTTGATCAAGAAGACCTATCGGATCGTCTTTTCTGTTCCTCTTTCTTCCAACCAAGCTTACGGGTATGTTCTGAATGGCTTCCGAACAACTCACGATTTTGCCTGACTTGATTCCTTTTTCTACTAGCTCCTCCATTTTTAACACATCGTTGAAAGGCTTTCCCAGGGCCGGGATCAAACGACTGTAGTAGATGGGTCCCTGGGCTTGTAGAAAAAGCTTGACCATTTCTTCTTCATTAATCGGAGGACTGACTCGAGCAGCTTGCTCCCTCCATCTGAGCCCAAACTCATTAAAGCTTTCCTCCGGCCTCTTTTCCATTTTAGATAACGAGGAGCGAGCGGTCTGATATAACACTCGATTTACACTGAAAATATCGGACAAAATCTTGGGCCATGTCGCCAAATGTAAGCCACTTATCAACATTTTGGCTGGTATACCACACCAAAGATGCTCCATTTAGGCTTTCACTGAAATATTCCATCATTACGTCGTCTTTCTCCCCAAAAAATCCTCGTTTTGTTGCAATAGATCCTCAAGTCGGCAACCGGATCTCCACGCCCCTCGTACAAGTTGAATCTTGGTACTTTGAACCCTGCGGGTATGCTGCCCTGGCTCTCCACTCTTTGCTTATCCCTAAAGGACTGTTCTATGCTTTTCAACTTCCTGGGTACCCCATCTCGCTCTTCTCTTCCCGTAACCCTTTCATTTCAAGCATGAAGCTGCTCATCCTGGAAGCTCTTCTTGTATGAATTGAGGATCTTGCGGGCACCCTCTGGGAGGTGATCTTGGGTATTGTGAGCTTTGGGTAGATATTCATTATTTGGGGTAATGGGTATGACATGGGAGTAATTTCGAGGAGACATAACTAGAAGATGAGTGATGGATTTATTAGGGTAGTCGGGAAAATTGTGATAAGCGAGTGTATCTGGGGAATATAAAGGATCATTTAGCACTGTGTTTGTAGCTTGGATAAGGGCAACATCTGGAAAAATCGGTGGTGGCGGGGGTGGTGCCTTCCCAGTCATCCAGGCTTGGTACATGTCTGCCACGTGTCGTCTTAACATCCGCACCTTTTCACTCAACCCATTATCCTGTTCAACCAACTGACGTCGAGCACCGGTATCAACCAACTCAGTTCTATTGTCGTTCACCATTTCCTTTTGTCCTTGTGTTGTAATGATGAATTACCGCTTTAAAACCATAAACCAACCACCTTTCTGGAATGACGAAATGAAGCTACCATGTTAGCGTTAGGGCATTTAGCATATTGATTTTTCTTTCCTTTCTTTCTTGTTTTTTCGTTATTTTCTTTTCTTTTTACCTTTTGTGGGTTTTCCTCTTTTCCTCTTTTTTTTTTCTTTTATTTTTGTCTTCTCTTTTTTTTTCTTTTCTTTGGTTATGGTCGAATCCTACGTGGATTGCCTACGTATCATGACCCCGCATGAATCAGACCGAGCGTAGTTCATGCAAATTGCATGCAAACTTTGTTGTTGTTTTTTTTTTCTTGTTTTTGTTTTAAATTGTTTTTCTTGAAGGAAACTACAAAAGCAGACTCAAAATAACAAGCTCCAACTCGATGATTAAAACTATATCAGGAGTACATCAAAGCTTCACATCTTGGGGCCCGTGGGGCATCACTCGATATCTCCATGGTTATTTTTATAAAAAAGTATAGATGACCAAACTTGATTTTGCGGATACGGCCTTTCATCACTTCTGAAACGGAGATTTTAAGGTTGTGCCCGCAAACCGTTTTAAATTGACTCAAGGTGACTATTCTTGTAAAAACGGCCTTCCGGCGTCCTTTTGAGGGACATTCGGCTTATTTTAAACAAGAATAACATCACCCGACTTATTTATAACAAAATTTAAAATTTGACATTTTTTGGCTATTTTTTGCAAAAGGGGTGGTTGGACCCATCAAGGGTTGCCTACGTATCTCCCAACCGGTGAGAATCAAACTAGCGTAGTTCGGCTGGTTGGCCAAAAATCAAAACTATTTTTGAACAACAATTTTCTTTTTCAAATATTTTCTCTTTTTCTATTTTTTTTTCAAAAATTCGGCAGCATTTCGGTACTATTTGGGCATTGGTTTTTCAAACAAATGATTACCCTTACTTAGTCCTAACACTGCTATTTTTTCATAATTTTTCACTCATTGTATACAAGTCGGTCAACATGTGAAGCCGAGCAAATAAATGCAAGTAGCACGTAATATGCATCAGGATGGTCATTTCAATTCGGGTCACCTGTCCTAGACGGACCCAACTCCTGTGGTGAGTCCCCTAAGTCAAATGCACATGATGCAAACAAGCGTCCTACTAGGGATCCGACATGAGTTTATTGTTCTTATAGGTTTAAACCCTAGGTTTATTGGTCTAGACCTGGCTTACGCGAGCGGACAACTAGGACCGAGGGAGAGGCAGCGTACCGAGGATACAGAAGCTCCGCCGGCTTTGCAACTTATCCAAACCTCGTTCTAAATGGGGAAAAAGACTCTAAACAGAAGAGAAGCTACACGAAGTGCACCCTTCTCCATGTTGTAGAAGACTCAGAAAGAGGAAGGGATTCGCAACTTTTTATATACAATTCAACAAATATTAAAGCGGTAAAACATTTAGCACACAGGGCATGGAACATGTAGCAAAATCAGATAAAGCCAAATACAACAATTTAAGTGAGCTCGAATTCTTGAACCATGAACCGAAGTTCGGGGTTCTTATCCCCAGCAGAGTCGCCAGAGCTGTCACACCTCCTTTTTTCGCTTACTACATCCCAGGGAAGGGTATAATAGAAAAGGAGTTTTTCCAATTAAAGGACAATTGAAACGGGATTCGTTTATTAAGAGATTCAGAGTCGCCACTTGGGAGATTTATGGTTTCCCAAGTCACTGGTTTGAATCCCGAATCGAGGAAAAGGTTTGACTCTGTTTAACAGTCGCGAACCAGAAATGTGAGTAAGGAATTCTGTTAACCCGGGAGAAGGTTTTAGGCTCTCCCGAATTACGTGGTTCTAGCACGGTCGTTCAATTGCTATATTTGGCTAAAATATTTGATTTTAATACATGTTATGCCTATAGTGTAATTTAGAATTATTTACCGCTTTTGCCAATTATTATTTTATTTAAGAAAGTGAACATCGTTTAAGAACGTATTTTTGGATCACGTCACATGAAATGCACCCGGATCCTCGACACAATCTTATTCAATGTTTTCGGATTTGGATTTGGGGTCGCATGAAATGCACACCCGAAATTTAGGAATATAATGTTATTAGAATCGCGTCTAAAGAGACTAATGTGTTGTTATCTTTTGGGAAGGCCGTGAAATTCGCTAAACTGCTCGTCCCTAATATCTAAGTATTTTTAATTAAGTACTTAATGAGGGCCCCGAATTTGTGTATTTGGTTTGGCGAGGCTCGCCTCATTTTATTAAAAGGCCACCTTAGAGTAAGCTATAATTTTCTATTTAATTTGTCTCTAGAAAATCTAATTAATCTGTGTGCTTTTATTTAAAGTGAACAAGGAGTTTGAGCTTCAAGTTCAAGTCCACATTTGAACAAAAGGTAACACCTCTTAGCTCAAATATGCTACCTAACTCAAAAGCCCAAAGACCTTATTGCAACATTAACCCTGCCCTCTTAATATAAGTTCCCCAGCATTTTGGGCTAGAAGGTCAGCCCAAAAACGTGACTGACTTGTGAAAGGCTGCTTGGCATTGGGCCGTTGTTGCGAAAATTCCGTGCCTTGCTGCGCCCAAATCTTACTTGGGCAAGGAATGGTCAAGTTTGGCATATATAAGCTCATAGGAAGTTATTATTCGATTCTTATATAGATTTTCAATTACTGATTTTGATCTTCAGCTATTTAAATTTCCATATATTGGTTCTACTCAAATGACTTTGGTCTTAATTCTGTATGATTAGCCAACTCACCCATTCAACCACAATGTATTGAATTTGGAATTTTAAACACAAAACCAAATTAAATTTCATGAACAAATTACAGAAATCTTAGAATATGACCTTAACCTATACATGAAGAATTAAGCTATTTAATATCACTTAAACCTAAAGCATTTAATCTTATATCAGCTAGAACACATATTGTATTTCAAATTCAATTTCTAATTAACAACTTGTGATCAATCTGAATTTTCGTTGAATGTGATAACAAGTCTGAATTTACTAACACTAATGCTAACATCCCAATGATTGCAAAATCCGTTTTCAACTCCTAATATTTTCTTACAGCAGGATCAAAATAAAACAAGCGATTATTTCATACTAATGCTATTAATAAACAAGCAATCATAAGTCTAAATGTCTCCAATTAAGCCAATACAGTCCAGTTTTCACTTATTTACAATATCTAACAAAACTAACAACTTAAACTATGTTTACTAAAGCAACATACAACATCAAAATTTCTCAATTACATCAACTCAAACACAAATTTCATAAGAGACAAAGGATAGAATATTTTATTTCATTCATTTTTCTTCACAATTTCATCAAGTGTGATTCAAATGTGTACCTGGAAAGATGAATTACAATGAAAGGAAGAAGGAATTAGCACAACAACGCATCAACAATAAGCAGAGTTGCAAACAACATTCAGTGATCAATGGCACCCTGAAATAATCCAAAATCCATGAATGTTTCAAAGCTCCCAGATTATCGAACAAATATGACCCTTAGATAAACTAACAAATGGATTTTAAAGGCTAAAATTCAGAAACTAACTGAGAACATTCAATAGAACAGTAATCAATAATTTTTTTAGTTTTCTGGAGATTTTCTACTATTTTTTGGATTTTCAAGGTTTGAATTTTTCAAATTCAGATCTGAAATTGAAGGAGTAGTTTTGGGGGGGAGGGGGGATTTTTTTAGGCTCTCCAAACTTGCATGTTAAGGTACTAATGATCCCTTTTTATAGGCCAAAGGAGGGGCAACCCTTACATTTCTGTTTTCCATATTATCCCCTCTTTATCTTCAGATTAGTCCTTCAGTTTTTAACTTGTTACCCAAGTTACTACATTAAAATACAGAAAACTTACATTAAGGCCCCCTTCTAGAAGGCCCTAGGTGTGCTTTTAGCTATACAATGCCTATACTACCCCTATCTTGATTTTAAAATTACTATTCTTTATAAAACTACCCTTTTCTATGCCCAAATTACCCTTATTCACCACCTGAAATTACTAGCCTTAGTTAACTACACCAAACCCCCTTTCCCCAGTTAACTTCAACTATGGTTAACTGAACTAATCTAACCTATTCAGCTATAACCAAACCACCTTCTTAACTATAGTTAATCAATCAAGGCTAGAACCAATTATTTACAATCAAACAGAGCCTAAAATAAAATCAACATGGACAGATTTAGCTAATCATGAAATTAAATCTAAAATCAATATTCCAGAAACAACCATGGATCAACTAATTGAAACAACCACGAAATCAAACTGAACAGAATTAAGTCACACATGAAAACTAGAACAATATCAATTAGCATGAAGAAATTTATTCAAACTAGCAAAAGCTTAAACTAAAACCTATAACACTGAACATGCTCGAACCTTGAATTTTAATGATGAACACCCAAACACAACAAAATCGACAAATTACTATTGAATAGCAGAGGATGAATCAAAAAAAACTTAAACTAATCAGATTATCAGTTATAAAGTAAAAAAATAAGAATAGAAATGATGGACAACTATGTTCAATCTAATTGAAGAAATAAGAGGAACGGACCAGCCATTTGGGTAAGAAATCGGACAAAAGACTTAAACTGGGCTCTTTATCCTGCTTGGTTTGGCCTTCCAGAGAATGAAATTAGTGGGATGGTGTGGTTAAGTNGTTAGGATATACTATAAACCATGCGTATTGTTATAGTATTCTTTATGGAAGAATTATTTATTTATTTATTCAATTCAATAAAGTTTTATTTTAAATAGATCATGTATTCGTTTGTGTGTCCATTGCTTATATAGTAGATGATTTGAGCCTCGGAACAATGTTATGCATTTGTTCTTATCAAAGAACAAACGAAACATTGTTTCGTGACTCGAATCTAAAATTGGACTCAAGCAATCGGGCAAAAATCGAGCAATATGAGCATCTAGGGTTCTGCCGGCTTTGTGGTTTAAGATTCGAGCAGATGAAGGATGATTTGAAAGGAAGTAGTTAGGGATTTGGGAAGAGGGAAGTAAGGAGGACTTATGGTGTAATTTTGGAGTGGTTTGGATGGTGGCGCCGCCGTGCATGGCGGTGACAGCACTAGGGTTTGGCATTTTTGAGGCGTTTGGGGGATATTGGAAGAAAATTAGTGTTGGATTTAGAACGGGGAGGTGAAGGAAAGGAGATAGTGCAAGTTTGGGCGTTATTGGACGGCTGCGGCGTTACATTCTCTATGTTTGGAGCATTTGGAGATGACTAGTTTGGGGGGGGGGGGGTAAGGTAATATTCGGACAGTTTTATACTAATTAACCTAGGAGACTTCCATCCGTTAGATCAAGCATCAAGGGCCAAGATTGCATCATGGAAACGATGTCGTCTGGGTTATTACGGGAGATGGACCGGTTCTGGGAGTTTGGGCCGGGGTTGGAACGGGTCTAAGGGGGCTTGGGCTAGAAATTTGCTTCAAGAGTGGCCCAAATGTGGGTCTCCAATTAAGATACACTTTTAAATTGTTTTCTTTTGCCTTTGTTTTCATTTTTGTTATTTTGTATTTTATACTTTTTTTATTATTATTATTTTTTATTTTATTAAAAGCTAAATTAAACTTAAAAACTAAATTGAGACAAAAATTATATTTCCTAATTAATAAAATTGCAAATTAATACAAATTTAAACTAAACATGCAAAAAAGTACCATTTTTGTTATTCTCTTCCTATTTTGTTCTAAAACAAACTAACCTTAATTAATCCTAAAATATGAAACTAGATCCTAAATGCAAATGCATATTTTTTATATTTTTTATATGAATAAAAATGCACAAGTAAAATGCAAACAATTATCAGAAAATGACACAAAAATTGCAAAAATAAAGAAAAATTATTTTGTTTGAATTTTTAGGAATAATTAATATATAGGTCAAAAATCACATTCTCACACTTTTAATATTATGTTAAAACTCCCTCTATTTGAATCCTTAATTGTTTACTTGTTAAGTGAAGTCACAATTATAACATGGTCGGGAACCACATTATTGGATCTTGGGGAGGTTCCTAACACCTTTCCCCGAGATAATTTCTAGCCCTTACCCAAACTCTGGTTCTTCAACTCAAACCCTTCTTAGTGTCCTAATGCACTTTAATCATTAGGTGGTGATTCTTCAATTCAAAACCCAATTCCCAAAAGGGAACGAGTTGTCCTCCCAAATGTCATATACCCGATTTCACCTTAGAAAAAGGGAGCGCGACAGATTGCATACAATGTTGTTTTGAGACTATTATCACACGACCATTTCCTCTTACGGTAGTTGTACTGAGGTTGAAGCCTTCTTCATTATTTCCTCAACTAGTCTTTCGTTGTAGTACTTAGGGAAGACCCTCTGACTCTTGTAAAGATTCGAGCTATTTGTACCGTATTCCCGATAGAATTTTTTTGATGTTCGTGCTCACTTATAATTATCCTTAGTTTCTTATCTCCATACTCATCTGCTCGTACGGCTCCTTCTGAACTGAAGTTTTGACTATCTTCCTAGTGGAACTATCTTTTATTTTTGTAGCACTCATATGGTACCTTTAACTACCCAACTCCTATTTGAATATTTCTCAAGTATTACAATATCATAACCGTGGGGCTAAATTCACTATATTAGGTTTTACTATGTTTATCTTACACGATCTGATGACTCCTCTGTAACCTCCTATTTAGCCATAACTGAGATCTTCCTGAGCAATTATTAACTACTCGTTGGCCCATTCTCATATCGAATTTCTCGTAATCTTTTTTGGGTTATTTACTTTATTTTAACTTATGTCTCGTATTGTCTCCTTATTTATTAATAATAGCTCCGGCAGGAACCTTTACTTTCTCCCCTTGATGTCGTGCTTACACAATATTCTTGAATCGTAGTGTATCTGTAAAATTTGGATCAGTGCCATCTCATTCCTCTTTCATTTATCGCGTTCTTCCTTTACCATTCCATAGTCGTTAGTTACACTTAATTCTTACTTAATGCCACATCACTCCATATTTCCCCCTTTTGGGGTGTACTAAAATCTGAAGCCACGAGGATCTACCTATAGATGTTTTGCCTCTTCATCTTTGGCGTCGTTTCTCAACATCAATGTTGGTTACTCGCCTTGAGTCAATTCTTCTGTACCAAGGATGACAAATTCCCTTACTTTCAAGGGTGACACGTAGTGTAATTGGCACATACAGTCTCTTAAGCTTAACTTTGCTGACATTGCTTTCTCTAAGGAAGCGTCTCCCTGAATTACTATTCTCTGAATTTATCGTGAATCTTCTTTTGTAGTCCATTTTATAACCACCAAAACGGAATCTGAAATTCCCACGATGCCGGCCGTTATCAAATCATTCAGTCCCTAATTCATGTTTAGTTTATCTTGTTCACCTGCCCATACTGATTTATGTTGTTCTTGGGTTTAATTCTCTCTTATATTAATTACGTTAGAGTTGCGAATTTATTTCTCGAATGAGGACATGATTGTATGGACTATACTCTTTTTTTTCGTCCTATGGCTTATCACTTCTTGTTTCTTCCTTCACTTGACTATCGATTCTGGAATACTGTCATATTTTTGGCCTACCGTTGTCATCTATGTATCACATCTTACTCTTAATGCTTCATTACCTCTCTTCTTATTTCCTGCAAACATTTCTGTCTATCACTTTATTCTGAAAACTTCAAATAGATATTCTTTTGCTTTTAGCTCTCGTTTGCACCATCCACTGGCTCTTTGGGTTGCCTAGCATTATCTCATTACTAGGGACAGGAGCCATACTAAAATAATATTTATTATTTTTAGGCTTCCATTGCGTGTATTTGTAGTACTCATGTCTAGCTGTACTATTTTAGAGTGCACCATCCAGATATCTCATATAGAGATCTATTATCCTTTTTTAATGTCCTTCCGAAATGTCAACTGATGCAAATAATTCATCCATCATATTTTCTTATACTACTTCTGTTAATGCCCATAGGGCGTATCTGGAATGGGTGTGACCAATTATATATACCTCTGTTACTATTGAATATAACTCAAAAAGCATATGTTCCTCTACCTCAATTATAAACGCTGTTAGCCTTCATTAATTGGGTGCCTCGTACCCTTCTTCATCTTGCTTCTTTCGCTTGTTGAAATATGTATTTATTTTCTTAATCTCTCATTGTCTTTTACCATAGATATGGAGAAACATTCTTGCATTAAGACTTCTTATCAAGAAGCATGTACCATTCAGTATACCCATGCTCTGCTAAAGATTTCACATTACTTATCGTAGGCATTATATAAAAATTCAATTCCTCTAACTCAGCTCTTCCACAACTATCTAACTTTCCAATCCTTCTTTCCAGATGTAAATATCGTCTTATTACGAATAATGATAAACAAAATAGGAATTTGAATTCTTATAAGTGAGCTCTACCTCATGATGTAGAGTAAGAAAAAAGAGTGACAATCCTAAATGCCATGTAAGCTCCTGCTTATAAGTGTGGTGCACGACACACCCATAAGCAGGACTCTACTAGACACAACTTATAGACATCCCTAGGAAAGAACTGCACTGATGCCACTTTTTTTACGACCCAAACCAATGGGCCGCGACGGGCATCTAGTACCTTACTCGACCAAGTACCAACGTAATGTATCTTTCTTATTTCATCATTATATACACGTGACATACTGTTCTAATAGGCCAACACAATCATTTATGAACTCAAACATAGGTCGACAAGGCCGTATAATCTTTCACGTATACGACAGATGTCTACAAGCCTCTAAGAGTACATAAATATCATAAAGGTCGGGATAGAGTCCTGCCATACCAAACAATACACGTCTAAATCATACTAACCAAACAAGCAAATCAGAAGCAAATGGAGCGCACCAACATCTTCCGCAGAGCTGATAGCCTACTTGGAGGGCTCTCGACCTGACTATCGGGACTTGCGGGCATGCAATGCAGCATCCCCAGCCAAAAGGGACGTCAGTATGAAAATGTACTGAATATCTAAAGCACATAGATAAATACATAAGAGAAATGGAATAAATATAGAGTACTTGACTCAACCTATAAGTCTGAATAACTATGTAAATCATAAATTACTTTTAGCATCAGGCATATGCGTATGAATATCATGACGTACATAGGTACATGTTTCATAACATCATCAGCCACTGAGGGCATCCCATCATTTTATATCGTCCACCGTGGGAAAAATCATCATCGTATACCAGCTGATCAGGTGGTGGTGCGTATATTACGTCATAACCTTTCCGATATCCCATATACATATATATACATACATATATACGTTTATATAACGCCGTTTGAATCTTATTTACATATATACGCGTACATAATGCCGTTTGAATCATATTTCAGTCACTGTGGGCGACATCATCATCATATACCACATGGTGGTGCGTATATAACGCCGTAGCCTTTTCCCATATCCCATATAATATATATACATATTTAAGCGTATATAGCGCCATCTGGTCATGGGTCAATGCACATGTATGAAATGCATGAAAAATACGTAATAATCTCAATATTTTCTTCCGGATAAACTTTTCCAACTGCGTATTATTATGAGACCCATGAACAGGAAATAATAATACTTTTCATGGGGAATCATGAAGATAGACACCCCTAATAATTTCATGAATAGAATAATTTATGAAAACTGTGTATTTGCTCGATTCTTCAATATAATTTGGACCATGTCAAAAGAAAGAATGAATGACCTTAACATACTTGGAGTAGGAAAATCCGTATGATAATTTCGTTGAATTTGATAGAAGAAGCCTCGCTGCTACTGCTTGAAAGTCAGAAAGCAGCGTTCTGTCTCAAAGCTCTCAAAATGAAACGAATTTGGAATTTTAAGATTCAGAAAGCAACGTCTGTTGCAAAGCCTAGAAGTGAAATGAATTGGAATTTTGAGATTTAGAAAGCAATGTCTATTGCAAAGCCTTCAAATGAAAATGAATTGAAATTTTAAGAGTACGTTTTTGGTTGATTTTTGTCCAAAATGAGTAATGTTTCAAGACTTTGCCTATTAAATTCTTTAAGAAAGTCTTAGATAGCCACCTAAAATCATGACTACTTAGTCACGTTCTAGTTTTGTAGCTTCTTGCAACGTTGGGGTAATTTATTAATTATTTATCCACTTATTAGTTAATCGGGTAATGTTTTATTACCCGGTAATTAATCAATTACCCTTAAAATTTAAAAATTATCACAAATTAATTAAAATTCTATTTGTTTATTTTTTTAAAAAATACTTCATATATACTTTATATATTACACTACCGTAGTCATATGATACCTTGTATGGTATTAGTTTATAATTATCGGGTATTATCGTTCGACCTGTATTTTATCCCAAAATGCCAAACTTTAACAAAATTGGTTTTCTTAGACTTGCTCCCCCTTTCACTTTTATGAATTTACTAATCACTTTTGAAATAGCATAATTCTTATAGTCCCCAAATAATTTTTTCATTGGAATGATGTCAATTAACTTACGACAAATTTCACGTGAAATATTGCAGGGTGCAACATCATCGTAACTTATTACTGCATTCCATGTAAAATATTGCAGGGTGCAACATTGTCGTAACTTATTACTGTTATGCGTAATATCTCCGTAATTTAATACTGTCTGGTACAACACTATCGTAACTTAATACTGCAGGACGTAACCTCATATATTACTGCAGAGGATAATACCATCGTAACATATTACTGCAGAGCATAACATCGTCGTAATATAATACTGCGGGAGGTAATATTGCGGGGCGTAACAATTACTATATTAATATGTGGCACATTATTTTTTAATTTTTCGCTTTATGCATGTGTATTATGTAATAGTACTATAGTCATATATAGTTGCCTGGAATTAATTAGTAGAACTGTATATCCTATTGGTATAATTATATATCACATTGGTATCATATGGTAGTTTGAACATTTTTGTTGTTGTTTTAGCTGCATTTTTAAGTGAATTTAATTCTGAAATAATTTATATGATCATGTTTGCCTATTTTATTGTACCTATGGACGTAGATTCTGTGTAATATGTAATAGTTTTTATAGTTATAATTAGTTATTGGAATGACCGGTACAACTATATACCCTATTAATAAAGCTATATTGTTATTATATACAAGTTGAATCATTCATTGGTTATATTAGTTGTATTTAATTAGTAAACTATTTGATTTTTTTAATAAAAGTAATATAGTGTAATATCTTGAAATAATTTATTATATTAATTTGTGGTATATTATTTTTTTTTATTTTCTTTATCTGCATGTGTGTTATATAATAGTAGTATAATCATATAATTATCAAATCTTAACTAGTAAAACTGTATATCATGTTGGTATAGTTATATGCCATGTTGGTATTATATGGTAGTTTGAACAATTTTTGGTTGTTTTAGGTGCATTTTAAGTGAATTCTATTCTAAAATTATTTATATGAACATGATTTGCGGTGTTGGAATTTTTTGTGCCGATGGACATTGATTATGTATATTATATAATAGTTTTTATAATTATAGGCAATTTTTAGAACGATCCCATAAAATTCTATACCGTGTTTATATACGGAATGAGCAAGTTGCTTTGCGAATATTTAGCCTACAATGCGAGCATGTAACTATCTCAGACTTTTGTTGCATCCTTTGATGTTTTGGTATTGTAGTATAGTAGCAGATAATTGTAGCAATATTCTAGAGAAATCATATACTCTTTTGGTATACTGTATACCATATTGGTATCATATGGTACTAGACGTCATTTTTACTACTTATACTTTTATTGCATTTTCCAATATTTTATTATCATGTATATTCTAACTAGTATATGTGGAGGTTTGGTAGCCATAGATTATATTTTCTTGCTCCTCAACTGGTTATTACTGCTAATGATAGAGTGTGTACTGATAATTGTAGGGAAGGAGATCAAGGTTTGCATGTCAATCACATGTTGATTCTTAAAATTTGATTATTTAATTTATGGCACTCAGCATCAGTTAGTGTGATATTTAGTGAATTAGATCAAGTGACAACTGATATTATTTCAGTTTAATAATTGAATTAGAAAATGAGAAAAATGACAAAAGGTATACGTGCCACGACCCAAAACGCGACCCGTCATGATGGCCCTACCCAGATTAAGGAACCTTTTTAAAAACCAAAATAAAATCCAATTTTCGATACAAATTTTCAAAACCGGGGTGTCACTGAGTTTATGAGCGTCTAAAGGAGAACATAGTCTATTATAATATTTAAAGAAAACATACTAAAATACATCTAGAAATAAAGAGGGAGAGTCAATGCCTGCGGACGCCGTGCAAATACCTCAATAATCTCCTAAGCCTGTAGCCTCGATCAGTGACTGCCACTAGGACCAAAAGTGCTCGGATCTGCATAAGGTGCAGGGGATAACGCAAGTACACCAACTCAGTAAGTAACAAGTCCAAACTATGGATTGAAAGGCAGTGACGAACTCCACCTCAACAGAAATAATAGAAACAAAGTACATAAACGTAGGCATGCTTTCAATTTAGTAAACAGCTCAAATTAATAAGGTAGATATAGATCCGAGCAGTTTAAGTTATATAACTCAGCTTCATCTACATACCAATGCACTAACTGTGTGAAATGCAAAATGTACTCCCACTCTCAAGTGCTCAACCACTCGGTACTGAATATGGTCATTCGGCCTAGGGAAACCCATCCCAGAACATATACAACACTAACTGTAAGTCCCTCAGTACCTATGAAAAAGGGCAATCCAAAACCTGAGGACAAATCCATCTCTAGGTATATATATATATATATATATATATATATATATATATATATATATATATATATATATATATATATACTCAACCACTCGGTATCGTATATATCCATTCGGCCCAGGGAAATCCATTCCAGAACATACTCATCGGTGACTATAAGTCACCCTGCACCAAGGAAAAAGGGTAATCCAACCCTATGGAGAAATCCATCTCCAGATATCAATACTTCGAACAAATTCATATCCAGGGAAATCTATCCCTCAATAATGTCATCGGCGCCCACAAGGGGTGTGCAGACCCCAGAAGGGCTACTACGGCCCAAGCGCTATTATAATAAATATAACTATTACAGCGTGCAGCCCAATCCCATAACTGTCACTTATAATCAAGCTCTCGGCCTCACTCAATCATCACTCTCCAGTCTTACACACGGGTTCACAATGTCATGGAACCTACCCCGGAAACAATGATATGTTACGCTGATAATAACAACTGAGATTGAGATATAATATGAAATGCATGGGTATGGCTGAGTACAAAATAATAGTGAAATCAATGAATGATAGCAAAAAGTGACCACTAGGGGTTCCAACAGTATCGGCGTGAAGACCTAACATGATATCTAGAATGTTTTTTTAGCTCAATTACTTTATCAAATAATGGAAACACAGATATCAAGAAGAATAAGTCATTAAACGGAGCCATGAAATGAACTAGGTCACCATTCTCACGGTGCACACTCGCACGCACGTCACTTGGCATGTGCTCCACCTCAAAACTAACCACATAACACGTAGTTTGGGGTTTCGAACACTCAGAACCAAGATTGAAAGCGTTTCTTACCTTAACCTATAAAAAAATCCTACTCTACAATGCCCTTTCCTCTCGACTCGGCCCCCGAACACCACGAATCTAGTCATAAGTAATATAATATGATATTTGCAGCTGAAGGTGTTGAACCACTGTCTTAACCGCACTTGCGGCTTGGGGATCCCAAGCGTGGGACCACAAAAGTGGAAGGCTAGCTGCAGATGCAGAAATTATCATGAAGGGCTAAAGCGCATGTGCAAAGGGATGATTGCACCTGTGAGGCCACAAGTGCGGATGTGAAAGTACGTTTTAAGTGAAAACCGTAGATGCAGTGCTTTGGCCGCTGTCGCATCCCCTTTTTTCCTTTCCCTACTTGGGGAGGAAGTCCGGGTTTCTACATTTATTGATTGTAATGACTCGTTTCCTCTTGGGAATCGGGTATTTCAAGAGTTTCCACCTGACGAATTATGGTGCATTAGGGAACCTAGAGCAATTAACTCTTGGGTTGGTTTGAATTACCGAATATTAGGGTAAGGGATCGAGATAACCTTGAGGGGAAGGTGTTAGGCACCCCTCTTGGTCTACAACTGTGGGTCTCGACAGAACTAACATTTATAAATTAGTCCATATAAATAGTTAAATAAAATAAGTTGTAAAGCTCATTGGACAAATCAAGTAGTTAAATAAAGGTTTGAACAAATTATATAAAACAAAGTTTTAAATATGGAAAGGATTTGGGTAAGGAGGGGTCCTAAGTTGTTTATCCTATAGGATCACCCCATGCAATGTCTGGTAAACACTACTCAATGAGGGGCTACCTGTGACATTAACGCATATTCATCATATCCCATGTCTACCCTTCCCATCCCCTTATTGTTCATGTCAAGAGAGTGTTAGTCACTGATTCCTATTGTGTGCTGCTACCCGTACCCTTTTAGTGGTCCCGGAGGAAGTTAGGACCTCTACCTATTGGTGGTTCTGGACGTACCCATAAGGTTTTAAATGGAAAAATCTAAGGCGACAGTCAAAAGCATCTAGGACTTTCACATTATGAGAGCAAGTAAAAGGCTCATAATTCCTCCTCAAACAAACATATAGGCAGCACGATTCAGACACAAGTAAGGTCTTTATTAATCAATGACCTAAAGCAGGATTTCTATGGGATTATGTAGAAATAAACCACTTTCAGATACAGAAGTCATAACCTATTAGTTTCCTAGGACCTTTTCTTTAAAAGCTTATTAGAATTTAGAGACGGTAAGTGACAGAAACAGCTTCAAAGAAATGCAGGTTTTGAAAATTCGCTAAGGCTTGCCTATATGCACTACTTTGTCCATGTTAATGCAGAAACAAACAAGTTTTGGAATATACCCTTTTAATACCTATAGGAAGGATATCTAATGAGATTATATCAATTACGAAAGGACTAGTTTTAGAAGTGTTATCGTTTAACAATGTCAGTTTTAAGAAGTAAACTAAGCGAAATAAGGTCGACTTATTAGGATAATTAGTTTTCCAGACATAATTACAATAACAACCCAGTATAATTCTCACTTAGTGGGGTCTGAGGACGGTAGTGTATACGCAAATCTTACCCCTACCCTGAGGGTAGAGAGGTGGTTTTCAAATAGACCCTCGGCATCCTTCCCTCCAAGATCTTCCCACCTTGCTCTTGGGAGACTCGAACTCATAACCTCTTTGTTGGAAGTGAAGGTTGCTTACCATTAGAGCAACCCCTCTTATCTGATTTTCAGTCATAATTGCAAATAGAAATCCGTATAGGCATGGTATCTAGGCGTATTACAGGTTATAGTCAATTTGCAGTAACATGTGAAAAACATAGTGAATCAAAATTATGTCCTATATGCATGGTATCTATAAATGAATTGATTTATAACATGATGGCTTGGAACCTAGAAACATGGTTTCTAACATGACAAATGCAGGATTTATGACCTTGGTTTACATATGATGCAAACAACATTAAAAGTGAAGTCCTTATAGGCATGATTTCTATTATGATGCAAATGAAATTAAAAGTGGAACCCTATAGGCAAGATTCTACTATGCAAATACAATCAGATTCAACAAGAAAAAAAAAACCCTATTGACATGTTTTCTATTGAGTGAAGTAGGCAAATTTGAAAATAAATGCTAAGAGCAGGATTTCTACCCATGTTACCTCACAAAGTATACATCTACCCACCTTTTACTAAATACCCCAAATATCTATTTACAAATTGTTACAGGCCAATAAATGAATTATATAAAGTAATAGAAAGCTGAAGAAGCTATTCTATAGAGAGTGCAATTAGGCCCAAGTTTTCCAAAGCTTCCACTGTTCTTTCAAACCTCATATCAGTAGACAAATCAGAGTCTAGGTGCATCAAAGTTCCCTAAGGGTCTCAAGGAACCTGGGCAATGCTTACACCTAGACTTAGTAGCCAAGCATTGAATCAGTGCAGTGTGGAAAGGCCGGCCTCAGTATGCTAGAGTTCAAAGGGATCTCAAGAGGATCCCAAGGCAGTACACATACTAGAGGGGAAACAACTTATTAACTAAGAATAGAGTGAAAGTACAAGATATAGGTTGAAGGCAGTGTATTAAAGACCGGACTTAAAGTATATTTGAAAGCAATTAGTAAAGTAATAGAGATTGTTTGAAAAGATTGGAGTGATAAATCAGATCAGGAACTCAGGATAGGATCACACACAGAATCCAAATGAGTTCCATAGTCACACAAAGGGTCAAAGGGATTGGGGATACACAGTCTCTTAACTGCAAACATATAACCCTGGGAAGGGTATTTGGACTAGTTTGGACCTGCTCAACAATGACTGAAACTGGCATAATCAAAAACTAGTCAAGGAGAATATAAACACATAAGGAGATATGGATTTGGGATTCATAAGAATGGTAAGCACATAGTAGGTTAAAAATAGTTGTCTAGGCATGCTTTAATCACACAAGGGAGTATATGAATGTAAAGGGAGGGGAGTCATACTAGCATGCCAAACTACAAACATCACAACAGAACCAGAAGTAAAAGCAGGCTAGAAATAAAAGAATCTAAAACAAAAAAAGAAACATGTTGTTGTTAAGGCTTTAAATTAAACTAGGACATGCAAGTAAAGATAGAAGTAAGTAGAATGAAAGAACCAAAGAACAAAGATGATTAGCCTTGGCTTGCAGCCGATTAACAGTAGCAAAATAACATAAGGAAGAAAGGAGAATAGAGATTTTAAATAAGCCAAGTGTTCGTGTCTTGTTAATGAAAGACTTAGGGTATGTATTGTTGAAAGTAGGTAGTGAAATAAAGTAAAAATCATAGTAGCACACTAATTTAAGAACTCAGAATCAATCAATTATAGAATCAAGGAAGTACTTCCTTGTGTTAAGGGAATTAAGATCAAACAGAATGATTCAGTACCATATAAGGCAAGAAGAAGAATTAGTGCATGATTTAATAAGGAAATAAGTCAGAGTTCATTAGGTATAAAGTAATCAATTAGGACCAAATTCAGAAAGTCCCAATTAAGGAAAGACTAAGTAAAACAAAGTACCATAGTAATAAGGTAATGATATCAGGTAAACCAAATAGACAAGTAGAATTCTAGGGCTTTGAAGAAAATCTTTCAATTACCAAAAGTTAAGGAAAATTAGAATTAACCATGGGAGACATGATTCTGCGTATTTCAACATATAAATAGAGACGAGTGAATATAAGTGGCAAACAAGCAAGGTGAATCATATAGGCAAAAAGAAATAAGGGATAATCAAGCACTGTCATATAGAGGTGAGATATAAAGGTCCAGAAGGACATATTCGAAGCATGGTGACCATGAGAGATTAACGAGACCCAGGCGGAAACAATCATGCTAACACACAGAGCCAAGGGAAAGGAAATCATGCTAACACATAGAAACAGAATAAAGAAAATCATGTTAATATACAAGAATGAGTAAAGAAAAATCATGCTAACACATAAAAACAGTTAAAGAAAAATCTTTTTTTTAAATTGGGGCTTTTAACACAGTTGAGTTAAAAAGTAGTAGGAACATAGAATCGATCAAGATAAACAAAGGAAAAAGGTTTAATCAAGAAGAAATCGGTTCAACAGGTCTAGAAAGAACTTCGAGAAAACCTTAGTTTTCAAATAAAGTAAAAATAGATTAGAATAGAGGATCGTTCAGAAGAAAGCTCGAGATAGAAGGAAATAGGCTTAACGCATGAAAATAACCTAGGTCTCAGAGGTCCGAAGAGAGTTAGGGTTTCAAAAGGAAATCTAAGTAGAAATCGAAAAAACCTGTTGTATCTTCACAAATCGTAATACACAAGGTGTGATTTTTCCCAAAATTACTCCAGAGAAGTCTCAAATAACCAAATCAGAAACCATAGGTCCAAATCAACATGGCCCGGGACCCTTGAATGCTTTAGAGATGATGAACAAAGTGATAAGAGACCCATTGGAGGCTTGGGGTTTGAGAGATAGTCACCGGACATGACCAAAGAAGGAGGCGAGTGGATGAGTCTAGGGTTAGGTTTGAGAGAAGGGTGGAGATGAGAGAGCATCTGAAGGCGGCGCCTTTGGAGAATTGACTTAGGGTTAAGGGTCGATTAAAGTTAAAAAAGGAAAGGAATTATTTGGATCGTTGATCTAGGTGATCAACGGTCAGGATTAAAATGGGTAGGCGGGTTTCAGGTTTGGGTAAGGGTTAATAGGGTATGGGTCGGGTGATGTGGGTGTGAAATTAGGTTGGAAATGAGTCCAATTTTGGCTATAATTGAAAGTCAAATTTGACTGTTATTTAAATAGCTAATTTTTCCTATTTAATTTATAAAAATAATAGGTAATTTACAGAAAATAAACTAAGGTTCCAATATAATTTAAAATACATAATTAACAATTAAAAAATACAGGGTCCAATTTTATGCATATGAAATATAATTATATCTTAAAATGGGCTAACATTGAAATTACATGCTATTTAGCTTTAAAAATACTAAATGTAATTGTAAAAATATATAAAAATTACCTTAGATATATTTTGGAATAAATATAGAAATCCAACAGATGAATTAAGAAAAAAATAACTTTGGAAATAATTATTGGGGATTTTATGTATAAAAAGAGAGAAAATAAATCAATTTAAACCCTTAAAATTATGGGGAAAATAATTAAAGACTTGTACATTCCTATACATGCATATATATGCTATATTGAAGGATTTTATGTATATTTAAAATATATATGGAAATATTGGGTATCAACAGCTGCCCCTCTTTACCTGGGAAGGATGAAAGAGTTTTCGGGTAAAACAATAATGGTCTATTTTGATCGGAAGGCGATGCTTTGTAAGATAGAGGCCGAGCTCTAGTTTCTGAATGATCTACATATTCTGATTTTACAGGAATTAGGCCATGTGTAGTTCTGGATTTACCTGTGGAGTGTGCAGATGAAATTTTTGTAAGAACGGACACAGGATGTGGAAGATGATATGGTGAGCATTTAAGGCTCGGGATGGTTGGAGGGAACTGGAGCGAGATTGCTCCTTTTAGAATAGCTGTTGTTTACTGGTTACCTGGAGATAAAGATTCTATAAAGATATTTGCAAAAGATTAAAGATGATGTAAATTCCCTTTGGACAATGAAGGTTGTCTTTGGACGGTTAAAGATGACGTCCTTGGACCATGATATCCTGGGCCATACATTGTTTAATGAGGGATTCGCATGCCATGAAATGATTTTATCGGGCTATGAAAATTGTGCCTCTGAATCACAAAGTCTTTGAATAATGATACACAAATTTAAGAGATCCTCGGGCCATAGCATGGTGTCTTCAGGCTACGAGGATGGTTCCTTTAGACTATGACGCCCTTGGACAAATTGGTGATATTTCAGCCATGATATGCAATAATGTGATGTAACAAGACAAGGCTTAGTCTTGCAAAATGGAGGGCAGAGCTTAGCCCGATTGGAAATAAGTAAATGGTAGTAGAAAATAGAGCAACATCGGTGCAAAGAGGGACAATGTTTAGTCCCGTGCAAGTGGGGAAGCAAGGATTATCATGATTCAAATGAGGAGGCAAAGTATAGCCTCATGTAAATATGGAGTCAGGGTTTAGACACATACAAGGTTGGAGACAAGGCTTAGTCTTATGAAAGCATGGAGTCAAAGATTAGACTCATGTAAATATGCAGTTAGAGATTAGACTCATGCAAATATGGAGTCAAGGATTAGACGCATGCAAGATGAGAGACAAATCTTAGTCTTATGCAAAGAGAAGGCCAATATAGAGGTAAAGCTTAACCTTATGCAAGATTCAGGACATGGCTTAGTACCATACAAATGGAAGGCGATGCTTAGCATTATGCAAATAAGGAGGCAGGGCTTAGCCTCATGCAAAATTTGAGACATGGCTTAGTCCCCATGCAAATTTGGACTCAAGGATTAGACTTATGCAAATGTGGAGTCAAGGCATATGGAGTCAGATATTAGACTCGTGCAAATTCGAAGTCAGGGCTTAGACTCATGCAAGATTCGAGACATGGCTTAGTCCCATGCAAATGGAAGGCAGTGCTTAGACTTATGCAAATATGGAGGCAAGGCTTAGCCTCATGGATTCATTTCTTAGAGTCATGCAAATGTGGAGTCAGATATGAAACTCATGAAAATGTGGAGTAAGAGATTAGACTTATGCAAATGTGGAGTCAAGGATTAGAATCATGCAAAGAGAAAATAGTAGATAAGGGTAGAGTATATTAGCTAGGATAGGTTCAATGTCTAACGGACGGATGGTTGGTGAATTTGCTTTGTGTACGAATTCTATCATCAAGTGTGCCTGTGTTCAAAGAAAAATCGTAAGTTTCATGAGGGGAGATTGTTTCTTGCTTTGCCTGCCGGCCTTGCTCTGCTGCGCTCTAGAAGCCCCCTTCGAGTTCCCCTAGGTAGCACCTGACTATAATAAAATAGAATTTTTGAAAAAATATGCATTCACTGAAAAAATAGGATATTTTTGGAAGTGTATTGATATATCAAGTAAATTTAGATAAACTAGTGACTGCGACACATTCCAAAGGCATTGCAACTTTCTTATGTTGGAATTTTGAAGGTCCTCCTCAAAATTCTTCCCAATTTTGACTGATTACTGACTTCCTGATGTGCGTCGGCGTTGGATAGACTTTCTCTAGAATTTTGAGGACCCTCCTCAAAATTCCGCCCTAGTTTCTTGACCGATTACTGGCTTTCTGACGCGCGTCCGCGTTGGCTGGACTTGCTCCGAAATTTTGAGGACCCTCCTCAAAATTCTGCCCTAGTTTCTAATTTTGGGGGAAATAAAAATTTTATTATGTTATGGACGAACCTATAAGGCTGTCTACGTATCCCTACTTAAATGGGAATCAGGTCAACCATAGTTCAATACATCAGAAAGAAATGTGAAATAATCTAGGCATAGTATCTCTTGACTGCATTTGAATTGAATGGTTTTGGCTAGATCTCTCCATCCATCTCTGCAAGAATGAGTGCTCCTCTTGTTAGTACTCTGTGAAACATATGCAGACCTTGCCATTTGGGAGATAATTTCCCTTTGGCTTCATATTGGTGTGGAAAAATCTTCTTCAATACCAACTGTCCTGGTGCGAACTGCCTTGGTTTGAAAAGCTCTGAACATTATATTCTGATAGAGTTGGCCATGGCATATTGCATTCATCCTCTTTCCATCAATAAGGGCCAATTGTTTATAGTGATGTTTTACCTATTCCACATTGCTTAGTTCAACTTCCTGTATGACTTTTAAAGAAGGAATCTCTACCTCGGCTAGGATGACAACCTCGACACCATAAACTAGCATGTTGGGGGTTGCCCCGGTTGACGTACGAACTCTGGTGCGGTACCCTAACATAGCAAAGGGTAACTGTTCATGACACTGCTTATGATTTGTCTACCATTTTCCTTATTATCTTCTTCATGTTCTTATTGGCAGCTTCTTTGGGTCTGTTAATCTGAGTTTTATAGGCGGTAGATTTCTTGTGCTTGATTTTTAAGGTTTCACATATAGCTTTCGTTAGATCACTGTTGAGGTTGGCGGCGTTGTTACTAATAATGGACTCAGGAACTCTGAATCGGCAAACAATACGATCCTTGACAAAACATACATTGACCTTCTTGGTTAAAGATTTTTAAGATGCAACTTATACCCATTTTGTGAAGTAGTCAATAGCTACCAGAATAAACTGATGTTTATTTGAAGCCGCGGGCTCAATCGGACCAATAGTATCTATTCCCTAGGCGGCGAATGGCCAAGGTGAGCTTGTTTCATTGAGCTTATTTGGTGGCACTTTTATCGTTTTGGCATGCCCTTGACATTAAAAACATTTGCAAACATACTTAATATAATCCGTCTCCATAGTCATCCAAAAGTAACCTGCCCTGAGTATCTTCTTGGCCAGAACGAAACCATTCATGTGCGAGCCGCATGTACCAACATGCACATTTTCAACTAGATTAGAATCTTCCTTTACATCGACGCACCTTAGTAAGTCCAAATCCGGAGTTCTCTTGAACAAGTTCACTCCGCTGTGGAAGAAATAATTTGACAGTCTATGGAGCGTGCATTTCTAAATGTGATTTGCATGCTCCGTGTATTCTCGTTTTGATAGGTACTCCTTGATGTCATGGAACCAAGGCTTTCAATCTACTTTTTTATCGACATGAGCACAATATGATGGTTAATTAAGGATCCTCACCGGAATGGGATAAATATAGTTCTTATTTAGGTGCTGTATCATTGATGATAAAGTGGCTAATGCGTCATCAAACTCATTCTAAATTCTGGGTACATGTCGGAATTCTATCTTCACGAACCTTCTTTTCAAATCTTGCACATAGTGCAGATATGGAAATATCTTGGAATTCTTGGTAGCCCATTCTCCTTGTACCTGGTGAACATGTCAATCTGAATCACCGTTCACTAACAACTCCTGAATATTTATATTGACTGCCATGTTGAGCCTAGTATGTAGGCTTCATACTCTGCCATGTTGTTGGTGCAGGGAACTCTGAGTTTAGCAGATACTGGATAATGTTGACCAGTTTCTAATACCAAAACTGCTCCAATGCCTACTCATTTGAAATTTGCGGCTCCATCAAAGAACATCCTCCAACCGTCATATGCTTCGGTAATTCCGCTCCTATGAATGATACTCTTCATCAGGAAAATATGTTTTCAAGGGTTCGTATCCTCCTCCCACTAGATTTTAAGCAAGGTGGCCTGCCAACGCTTGTCCTTTAATTATCTTTTGAGTTACATAGATAATGTCGAACTCGCTCAGTAGTATCTGCATTTAGCCAGCTTCCCCGTAGGCATGTGCTTTTGAAATATATGCTTCAGAGGATCCATCCTGAATATTAGGTATGTAGTATAGGCACAAAAATAATGCCTTAACTTCTGGGATATCCAGGCCAGAGCACAACAAGTGCGTTCGTGTAGGGAATACCGTGCTTCATAAGGTGTGAATTTCTTGCTCATGTAATATATGGATTGCTCCTTCCTTCCTATCTCTTCATGTTGTCCCAAAACACATCCAAAGGCTCCATCTAACATGGATAGATAAAGCAGCAAAGGCCATCCTAGTTCTGGCGAGACCAGAACTAGCGATGTGGACAGGTATTCCTTGATTTTACCAAAAGCTCTATAACAATCCTCAGTCCAACTTGTTTCGGCATCCTTTATCAGCATATTGAAGATGGATTCACATATTAATGTGGATTGTGCTATGAATCGACTGATGTAGTTGAGTCTTCCTAGAAAGGTTATCATATCCTTTTTGCTTTTAGGTGGTTGTAGTTCATGGATAGCTTTGACTTTAGCCGGATCTAGATCTATCACTTGGTGACCGACAATATGTAAGGCCCTGTGAAATCCCTACTCAAAAACCCGAATCCCGTGGTGCCAAGTTAGGATCATGTGTTAGAAATTAGTAAATATGCTTCGTGGCGAGCTTGCTCACCGTGGCGCGGACCTTTTTGGATTGAATAATGCATTAAAAAGTCAAGAATAAGTTTACAGAAAAATGTAAGAAATGCGGTCCAGAATGCAGTCGCATAATAGAAATGTAGACCGCTTATCTGCCACAAAGTGAGGCAGAATGTTGGGCAAAATTAAAGTCAGTTATGCGGTCGAAATGCGGTCGCATAATCGAAATGCGGACCGCATAGTCGTTGCATTTTCTCCTTTGGATTTTGTTAGTGTCAGTTCTGCGGTGCACTTTGCGACCGTAGAATGTGAATGCGGGCCACATTATTACCGCAGACTAAGTCAGAACGTATGATTTTTGGGAGGCGTTTTGCGGTCCATTATGCGGACCGCATGTTCATTCTGTGATTGCATCACTCGGGGCTCCAATTTTTTAATTTTTAATCTGACCTCCCTATCAATATATTCTACATTATGGCTCATTCTAAGCAGATATTCTGAGATTTTTAGAGAGAGAAAGAGGGTCTTAGAGGTGGAAAGTGTCCCCCATCAAATTCTCCTTAGAATCTTGCAATATCCTTGAAACTAATCAAAGTGAAGGCTCCTGAATCTTCATCCTAAGAGGTAAGGCTCCATCACCTCAGCTCATATTTGTATACTTAGCCATATGGGGTCACTAGGGAAGTAATTCATGGGTATGAGAATGAATCTCTTGCATGTATACCACCATAGAGTATTGGAAAGTAGTAAAATTAAAAAGGAGGCAATTGGGGGTATAAAATGATAGAAATTCCTCACAAAAAGGGGCCTAGATCACAATGCACCTTTAGTGTTTAACGATATGCTCGAACCAAGCTAGAACTTCAGTTTCGTCTCAAATTCTCATCTTAATTTGAAATTCTTGCTCAATAGATCGAAGCGCTAAGAGTTCCGGAAATTTGTAAAAGAGTAAGTAAAAGCTTTATTGAGGTATGTATGGCTAAAACCCCTTTTTTATTAGAAATTGAGCTCTGTTGTCATTGCGGAAGTATGGTAAGAGTTAAATTGGCTAGAGAATTGATTGTCATTACACATTAATTGAATTGCATATAACTATAAATATTCGTGAAGGATGTGCCTCAATGTGAAAAATGCACAAATCTTGATAATTAGAGAATGATGAAAAGTATAATTATGTGTTGAATTACTTGGGCTATAAGCCGACATTGAAACAAAGAACTATTCGTGCTAGCTATATGCTTATTTATCTGTGATTTGTTACTTTAATTATCCTAGATATGTGTGGGATAGATATCTGAAGGTGTTGACTTATGATAATTGAGTAATACCTCAAATGAGGTGACCTAGCCGGTCGGGTCGTGATCGGACACCATGCTGCACACATAGTGGTAATATGCCGGTATTAGATTCCAGATAAGGGAAATGAAATATTAATTGTGAGTAATACCTCAAATGAGGTGACCTAGCCGGACGGGTCATGACCGGACTCCACTTGAGGTGGAGGTGGTGATGAGAACAGTGGTGAACACGTGACAGAATTGTCGTAATCTGTGTTATGGAAATTGAATGAAGAATTATATGAATTGCTTCTTTGATTTGCCCGTATTAATTGCTTGTATGTATTTGTTAGTTCTTTCTAGTAAAATGATGTTCAGTTATACATACCAGTACAATTCAAATGTACTGACGTCCCTTTTGTCGGGGGCGCTATATTCGTGTTATGATTGTAGGTGTCTCCATAGCGGACAGTACCGACCGTGTGTAGCGAAGCGTTCATCTACTCGAAGTCCCGGTGAGCCCCTTATTCTTCCATGGGGGTTTATGGTGTATCTTTTGTTATTACAGCTTTTCACTTTTGAGGTATAGCCGAGGCCTTGTTGCCGGCATAGTCATGCTTATCTGTTGTATCCTTAGAGGCTCCAAAGACAATAGTGTGGGTTATATACGGTGGTTCGGGGAGTCCACTATATGTATTTGTTGCGATCCTAGACTTGCGAACTCCTTAAACTGTAACTCTAATAGAATCCTTGAAGCTAGCTTATATATGGTAAATTTTTTTGATATAAAATGAATTTGTAATGTGGTATACACCATGTATTATCGTCTAAATAAATCAAAGGCATGAGTTTCGTATTCATATTGAGTTGGGGTAGAAAGTGTTCGGTTAGGCTTTCTCAGTCGGGTTCACTTGATTGAGCGCCGGTCGCACCTCCCAAAGTTGGAGCGTGACACAATGAATCCCAATAACTTTGCTACGGGAACCCCGAATGCACGTTTTGCGGGGTTTGACATCAAATTGTATATCCTGAGCCTATCGAAGAATTTCCTGAAGTCTGCTATGTGATATGCAACCCTCTTGGATTTGATAATGACGTGATCCACATATACCTCTATTTCTTTGTGAATAATATCATGGAAAATGGTTGTCATGGCTATTATGTAAGTGGTACCAGTATTCTTCAAATCAAATGGCATTATTTTCTAACAGTATACACCCCAAGGCGTAATAAGATTTGTCTTCCCGGCATCTTCTTCATCCTTCTAGATTTGGTGATAACCTGCAAAGCAATCCACAAAGGATTGGAGTTCATGATTGGCGCAGTTATTGATCAGTATATGTATGTTTGGTATTGGGAAATTGTCCTATGGAATTGATCTATTTCGGTCCCGATAATTAACACATACTCAGACTTTCCCGTCTTTCTTTGGAACTGGCACAATATTAGCTAACCATGTTAGGTACTCAACCACCCTAAGAACCTTGGCCTTGATCCGCTTGGTAACTTCCTCCTTGATTTTCAAACTCATGTCTTGTTTGAATTTTCTGAGTTTCTACTTTACTAGCGGGCACATGGGATTGGTAGGAAACTTGTGAGCTACTATAGATGTGTTCAAATATGTCATATCGTCATAAGATCATGCAAAGATATCCTCGTATTCCCATACAAAATGGATGTACTCCTTTTTCTCTGTTGGTGACAAATGAATGCTGATGCGGGTCTCTTTGACGATCTCGGCATCTCCCAATTTTACTGCTTCCATTTTCTCCAAGTTGTATTTAGGCTTCTTCTCAAAATTCTCAACTTCCCTTATAATTTCCTTGGGTATCTCATCTTCTTCCTCTGAGTCACTATTATCATGTTGCATTGCCTCATTACATGTCACATTCACTGGTTCATTAGGAAAACTATTAATAACACTGTAGAAGGAAAAAAGTATAAAAATAGTAATGAATAATGATAAAGGATAAATGCATTTGATTAAAACTGAGAAAATCATTCAAACTAATCTTGTCTCGGTGAATCGAGCATTTATTTAAAACGAGAAATCTTAAAACAAAATTGTTGGAAAATTTAAATGCCTAGAACAACTATAAATTTTACCAAGCTACCCAAGGACTCGGCGGGCTCGGGATGTTCTGGCGGTCTAGTTTCTGAGAATAGCTCCCTTTGCCATAGTCTCAATTGTGAGGCCTTCTTCCTCCTCCTCCTCAATTATGGCACTACAGTCCATATCCTCATCTTCCTAGTATAGGTCCTTCACCGTATCTAGTGCTTGTTCTTGAGTAGTTCCCCATATTGTGTCTGCTTGATGGAAAGTTTGTTCCAAATGGGGTATGGGTTGCTCAAGAGGGTAATATGGTCCATGCCATAGAGGCGACCATTCCCTGTACTCCTGCCATGTATACTGGTATCCGAGCCCAAAAGTGGTACCATGACTTTTAAGTCGTATCGGCTTGGTGATACCCTGGAGGTTCTTTCCCAAGTCTTTGCTGGGTTCATAACCAGACCATACTAGTATACTTTCTATATTGTTACTCCACCACTTATCTTTTTCGACAACATTGATCTATTCAATGTGATGATAGGTTTCCCATCCTAGCCTCCTTCTACGTTCGATGGCCGAAATGGCTTGACTGGTGTAGATAGGATTGCTCCCTTCTCCATGAATGGTTACATCCTGACGGTTCCATTCAAATTTTACAGCTTGATGTAGTGTAGAGGGCACGACTCTTGCAGCATGGATCCATGGGTGGCCCAACAAAAGATGATATGAGGTTGGTATGTCAAGCACTTAGAAGTCAACATGAAACCAAGTTGGCCCCATCTAAAAACAAAGGTTGATTTCCTCGATCGTGGCCCTCTGGGACCCATCAAAAACCTTTACATTCATGCTTCCGGTTCATATTTCATGGAAACCCTAGTCCAACCTTTTCAGGATATCCAGTGGACAAATATTAAAACTACAGCCTCCATCAAGCAGGACCCTGACAATGAACTTGTCCTCAAATTGTACCGTAATGTGCAATGCTCGATTGTGATTTAAACCTTTAGGTGGAAACTCATATTCATGGAAGATAATCTTATGGCTCTCTAGCACCTGACCAACTATGTTGGCTACTTCTCCATCAGTGATATTATTAGGTACATCTTTCATCAAGGCGTTCTTGTGTGCCTCTGAATTATGTAATAGTGGTAGGATAGACATCTGAGCGGGGACTTTGTTCAAGTGATCAACAAAGTACACTCTTTCTCTTGTATTTTCCTCTACGAATCATCCGGTCTAGTCTCAATGACGGGCTGCCTAACAGTGGCATCCTTACTTGAACCTCCCAAGTGATAAGGTGTGTAGACTCTTCTAATTCTGGTCATCCCTTGTGCAATGTTTAATTCTTCTATTATAGCCTTCCCTTTTCGCTGAGCCTCGGTGACATAATCCTAGGGTATCACTTTTGAGTGGAATGGGGGTGTGGTGGATGCCATCAGAGTAAAAAGTGTGACCACTTCTATTTCAAATGGAGCGAAGGTGGCTGTGGGAGGAGCTTCTTCTACCTCAAATGTGATTGATACGGCTATCTCGACATCTTTAGGTGCCCGAGTTTGAACTATGATAGGATTAAGTGTAAATACGACCTGAGAGTCATCGCCTTCTCGGATAAGCCTAATTGACCCCTCAGGGTCCCATTACTCATTTGTTTCTATAACATGTACACCGTCACCTCTATGATCAGGTAGGGGATTGTTGCGGACATTAGGTGCGGATTCCTTCACTTGTATGACCTTGTTGTTAGTGAATGTCTGGATCTTATTGTTCAATGTTCGGCACTCAATAATGGCGTGCCCTTTCATACTAGAGTGGTATGCTTATGTTTTGTTCGGATTGACCCATTAGGATGGATTTTACAGTGTCGTAGCATGAATAGGAGCGACGTAACCTGTGGCCTTTAACCTTTCATATAATTGGTCAATGGGCTCAGCAATGATGGTGTATTGTGTGGCCTGCGGTGAAAATCAGGTCTTGGTCTTGGATAATTTTGGTGATTTGGTGGTGATTGGAAGTGGGATGGTTGAGAATTATAGGTGGGATGGACATCGGCTGGTTGAGAGTATCAAAGTTGATATATGGGTGGAGTTTTTTGGCCCCTGGGCCACCATTACTTCCCTAATATCTCTCTTCTTCGATATGCCACCTAATTGGAGTTCCTTATTTGTGGCTTGTACTGCCACAAAATTTGTTACAATCCCACTCTTGATTCCTTTCTCGATCCTTTCCCCAAGCATGATGATATTAGAGAATTTGTGACTCTCATGACCATCAGTCTCTCATAATATTGTGGATCCTGTGCTCTGACGAAGAATTTATACATCTTATCTTTATCTAGAGAGGGCCTGACCTTGGAGGAATTCAGACCTCCAACAAATAGCATACTCGCGAAAAGTGCCGGTAGGTTTCTTCTTGATATTCAGAATGTAGAAGACATCATGTGCATTTTCTGTGTTAAACCTGAACCGGTCCATGAACTCTGATGCCATGCTTACCCAATTTGACCATTTCTTGGGATTCTAGCTTATATACCAAGATAAGGCTTACCACTAAGTCTCCTCATAAAGAGCTTCATCCAAATCTTTTTATCTTTTCCAACCCCGACAAACTTGTCAGAGTAGGTTCTTAGATGAACCCTAGGATCACCCGTACCATCGAATATTTCAAACTTTGGAGGCTTGTATCCTTCTGGTAACTCCACATCAGTCTGTACACACAGATCTTCATAGTTTTAACCTTCTATTCCTTTATTACCTTTAACACCTTGAACTCGGCTTGTTAACTTCCTGAGTTATTCGGCTATGTTCTTAATGTGCAGGTCCTTTTTGGAGGGTTCCAATGCATAGGAGATTGGCTGGGTAAAATATGGTATAGTTTCCACGTATATGGGATTGCTCTAATGGGTGTCAGGAACTACGTATAGTGGTGGTCAATGGTGGAGTTTTGTGGATCAGGAATGAGTGGTGGTGTGTTTTGGGGTGGGGTGTGGTATGCAGTGGTTGGTATTGGCAATGGATTGATATTTTATGGTGGAGTTGAGTATTGATTTGATATGGTAGGATTTTGCGACTGTTGGTTTGTGTGTTTTGAGGAGGTGTTGGGTTCTTTGCGTTCTATTGGTGGATATTAGGGACATTGAGGGTGAATGACAAGTTAGCCAAATTGCGGACATGCTCAAGTTCTCCTTGTAGTTCTAGTATCTTTTGTGCAAGTCTCAAAACCAGGTCATTCGGGGTCGGTCATTCGGGGTCGGAGTACTACAACCATCGGAGGTCTCTACATTCTTAATGTTTTCCTTTCGAATTCCACTTAAATTGTCCATTTTTTCTTTCCCTCTGATTTTTGTGTTGCTTGGAGGAAGAGGAGGTAGAGGGCCTCTGGATCTGGTATGATATGTTGATGAGGCCAGTATGGATGAACCAACCTATGTGGATGGGAATAATAATAATAAAAAATAAATAAACAAAACAAAAGGTAACAAGTTAATGGGGATTCTGAAATATTTGCAGTATTTAAACACATGATACGAGAGATAAACTCGTATCCTAATTTGGGAACCTTATTCTTCTTGAGGTAGATCGAGCGACAAATAAATTTAGAGAACTTCAAATCCCAATAAATGTTTCATTTCATTAAATAAAAGTAGACGAATCCAAAAATGAAACTAACATAATTAAAAAACAAGTCACTACTGGCACCTGGCCTTATTACAATATAAGAAAAGCAAGTAAATCTAATCTATTTGGTCCCACAAGGACTTCCTTCAGGTCGAATGATCTTGTTGATCAAATCCTCCAATTCGCGTAGGTTCACCAGTAAAAATTTCTTTGCTAGGTGTTCTCCTTTGTTTCTCTCAGCGTTCTGGCAGTCAGTGACTCTCTTCCTCACTTTTCCTTCCAATTCCAGCATGTTGTATTCTAGATATTCCATCTTTTCACTAGCTTTGGCGGCCCTCTCTTTCCATTCACTAATTTGGTCATTTGATGGAAGACTATCCCACCAGTATAGCAAGAGTGGGGGCATGATAACCACCAAAACTGGAAACCTCGTGCCTTATTTTCTACAAAACAAAAGGGTTAGACCTTTACCCCACCGGACTCGACTTCTTATATATTTATAATCAGCATATCGACATTTAGTCCTCCAAATTAATGTACGAAACACGGTTGCGTTCGTTGGGATTATGGAAAACCTAGTGGAATTCGGATAAAGCTTATCTTATAGGATCATTATGTAGACAACATAATTGATCCGACTAGGTTTGACAATGATGCATGCACAATTTCAATAGAGTAAGGTTTCTATGGGGTTTTAGACTGGTACCCTCAAGCGGACAACTTGAGAGGGAAGGCATGGAACCGTTGACTGCACCGCTGATCGACTGGACCACAAATAAGACTTTCCGAATTTAAGGGTAATATATAGGAAGAGATCAAACACTCATTAAAGTGTTGATAGAGGATTTGGGATGCACCGGTGGAATATGATGTGGAGCATGATTTATGCAGTAGTTAATAACATGTAGGCAAGTACTTTCACATAGGAAAGATTAATACAACATTTAAATAATTCAAAAGAAAGTTACAAGAAAAGAAAAACAAAGAGACAAGCGAGTTTTTAGGGTAATAAGGAAATCATAAATGCTTAAAAAATAGACAGTTAAATTCAAATGTTATTCAGGGTAATATATTTGATTCGACGTTGTTTGAGGTGTTTTGAAGATTGGTATAAGTTTGGATGGTGGTAAATGACTTATTTGTGCTTTTGGTTGAGGTCTTGGTACCTAGGAGTGATTTTGAATAGTTGACGGGAGAATTTGGAGTTGAGATTTATAGTTGAAGGTGCTGAACCACTATCATAACCACACCTGCGGCTTGGGGACCGCAGGTATGGGACTGCAAAAGCGGAAGGGTAGAAGAAAATGCGGAAATTGTAATAAAGGGCTGAAGCGCAGGTGCGGAGGGTTGGTCGCACCTGCGAGACTGCAGGTCCAGAACGTGAGGCATAGATGTGAAAGTACGTTTTAAGTGAAAACTATAGGTGCGCTGCTTTGGCCGCTGTCGCGCCTCTTTTTCTGCTTTCCCAACACGGGGAGGAAGTCTTGGTTTTTACATTTATGGGGTGTAATGACTCATTTCCTCTTAGGAATTGGGTATTTGAAGAGTAGTCACCTAATGGATTATGGTGCGTTAGGGCACCTAGAGAAATTAAATCTTGGGTTGGTTTGTATTACAAAAGATTAGTGTAAGGGCTCGAGATAACCTGCAGGGGAAGATGTTAGGCACCCCTCTTGGTCCATAACTGTGGGTCCCGACCGAACTTACAATTACAAATTCGTCCATAAAATTAGTTGAATCAAATGAGTTGTAAAGCTCATTAGACAAGTCAAGTAGTGAAATAAAGGTTTGAACAAATTATATAAAGCAAAGTTTTAAATAAGGAAAGGATTTAGAGTAATGAGGGGACCTAAGTTGTTTATCTTATAGGATCACCCTACACAATGTTCCGTAAACACTCCTCAATGAGGGGCTACACGTGATATTAATGCATAGTCATCATATCCCATGTCTACCCTTCCCATACCCTTATTGGTCATGCAAAGTGAGTGTTGGTCATTGATTCTTATTGCGTTCTGCTACTCGTCCCCTCTTAGTAGTCCCGGAGGGAGTTAGGAAATCTACCTATAGGTGGTTTTAGACGTACCCCTGTGGTTTTAAAAGGCAAATATCTAAGGCGACAGTCAAAAGCATCTGGGAGTTTCACATAATGGGAGCAAGTAAAAGGCTCATAATTCCTTCTGAAGCAAACATACAAGCAGTAAGACTCAGACACAATTAAGGTCTTTATTAATCAAAGCCCTTAAGCAGGATTTATAAGTGATTATGCAGAAATAAACCACTTTCAGATATAAAAGTCATAACCTTTTAGTTGCCTAGGACCTCTTCTTTAAAAGCTTATTATAATTTAGAGATGTTGAGTGACAGAAACAGCTTCAGAGAAATACAGGTTTTGAAAATGCCCTAAGGCTTGCAAATATGCAGTACTGTGTCCATGTGAACGCATGAACGAACAAGTTTCGAAATAGACTCTTTTAATACCTATAGGCAGTATATCTAATGAGATTACAACAATTTTGAAAGGACGAGTTTTAGATGTGTTATTGCTTAATAAGGCCAGTTTTAAGAAGTAAACTAAGCAAATCGAGGTCGACTTATTAGGCTAATTAGATTTTCAGACATAGTTTCAGATAGAAATCCCTATAGGCATGGTATCTAGGTGTATTACTGGTTTTAGTCAATTTGCAGTAACATGTGAAAAACTTATTGAATCAGAATTATGTCCTATAGGTGTGGTATCTATTCTTGAATTTATTTAAAATACGATGGCTTGGAACCTAGAAACATGGTTTCTAACATGACAAATGCAGGATTTATGAACATGGTTAATATCTAATTCAAACGACATTAAAAGTGATTTCCCTATAGGCATGATTTCTATTATGATGCAAATGTAATTAAAAGTGGAACCCTATAGGCAATATTCTATTATGTAAATGCATTCAGATTGATGAATAATAAAAACCCTATAGACATGTTTTCTATTGAGTGAAGCAGGCAGATTTGAAAATAAATACTAAGAGTAGAATTTCTACCCATGTTACCGCACAAAGTATACATCTACCCACCCTTTTACTAAATATCCCAAATATCTGTTTATAAATTATTACAGGGTAATAAATGAATTACATAAAGAAATAGAAAAATCAAGAAGCCATTCTATAGAGAGCGTGCAATTAGGCCCAAGTTTCCCAAAGCCTCCAATGGTCTTTCAAATCTCCTATCTATAGACAAATTGGAGTATAGTTGCATCAAAGTTCCCTAAGGGTCTCAAAGACCCCGGGCAATGCTTACAGCTATACTTAGTAGCCAAGCATCGAACCAGTGCAATATGGAAAGGCCAGCCTCAGTATGCCAGAGTTTAGAGGGTTCTCAAGAGGATCCCAAGGCAGTACACATACTAGAGGGGGTAGAACTCATTAACTAAGAATAGAGTAAAAGTGCATGATACGAGTTGAAGGCAGTTTATTAAAGACTGGTCTTAACATTCTATTTGAAAGAAGTTAGTAAAGTAATAGAGATTGTTTGAAAAGTTGGAGCGATAAACCAGATAAGGAACTCGGGATAGGATTACACATAGAATCCAAATGAGTTCCATAGTCACATAAGGCGTCAAAAGACTTGGGGATACACAGGCATTTGACTACAAATATATAACCCTAGCAAGGGTATTTGGACTGGTTTGGACATCCTCAACAATGACTGAAACTTGCATAATCACAAACTAGTTAGGGAGAATATAAACACATAGGGGGATATGGATGTGGGATTCATAAGAATGGTAAGAACACAGTAGGTTAAAAGTAGTTGTCCAGGCATGCTTGAATCATACAAGGGAGTATATGAACTTAAAGGGAGGGGAGTCATACTAGCATGCCCAACTACAAACTTCACAAAAGAACCACAAGTAAAAGCAGGCTAAAAATTAAAGAAACTGAAACAAGAAAAGAAATATGTTGTTGTTTAAGCTTTAAATTAAACTAGGACATATAAGTAAAGATAGAAGTAAGCAGAATGAAAGAACCAAAGAACACAAATGATTAGCATTGCCTTGCAGCCAGCTAATAGTAGCAAAATAACACAAGGAAGAAAGGAGAATACAGATTTCAAATAAGAGAGGGTTTTTTGATAGCCAAGTGTTCGTGTCTTGTTAATGAAAGACATAGGGTATTTATAGTTGAAAGTAGGTAGTGGAATAAGGTAAAAATCATAGTAGCACACTAATTTAAGAAATCAGAATCAATCAGTTATAGAATCAAGGAAGTACTTCCTTGAGTTAATGGAATTAAGATCAAACAGAATTATTCAGTACCATATAAGGCGACAAGAAGAATCAGTGCATGATTAAATAAGGAAAGGAGTCATAGTTCATTAGGTACAAAGTAATGAATTATAATAAAACTCAAAAAGACCCAATTAAGGAAAGACTAAGTAAAACAAAGTACCATAGTAAATAAGATAATGAAATTAGTTAATTCAAACAGACTAGTAGAATTATAGGGCTTTAAAGAAAAATCTTTCAATTACCAAAAGTTAAGGAAAATTAGAACCAATCATGGCGAGTCATGATTCTGCATATTTCAACATACAAATAGAGACGAGTGAACAGAAGTGGCAAACAAGCAAGGTCAATCATATAGGCAGAAAGAAATGAGAGATGAGCAAACACAGTCATATAGAGGTGATATAAAGATTCAACAGGAAATATTTGAAGCATGGTGACCACGAGAGATTAACAAGACCAAGGCAGAGAAAATCATGCTAACACATAAAGCCAATGCAAAGGAAATCATGCTAACTCACTGAAATAGAATAAAGAAAATCATGCTAACATATAGAAACGACTAAAGAAAAATCATGCTAGTACACAAAAACAAGTAAAGAAAAAATCTTTTTTTTTTAAAAATTAGGGCATTTAATGGAGTTGAGTTAAAAAGCAATATGAACGTAGAATCAGTCAAGATAAACAAGGTAAAAAGGTTTAATGATGAAGAAATCGGTTGAAACAGGTCTAGAAAGAACTCCGAGAAAACTCTAGTTTTCAAATAAAGTAAAAACAGTTTGGAATACAGGATCTTTAAGAAGAAAGCTCGAGAGTAAGCAAATCATAGAAAGAAACAGAAAATAACCTAGATCTGAGAGATCCGAAGAGAGATAGGGTTTCAAAAGGAAACGTAAGTAGAAATCGAAAGAACTCGTTGTATCTTCACAAATCGTAATACACATACTATGATTTTGCCCAAAATCACACTAGAGAAGCCTCGAGCAACAAAATAAAAAATCCTAGGTACAAATTTACATGGTCCGGGACTCCAAAATGCCTTAGAGATGATGAGCAAAATGATGAGAGACCCATTTGAGGCTTGGGGTTTGAGAGATAGCCGCCGGAGATGACCGGAGAAGGAGGTGAGTGAGGAGTCTACGGTTAAGTTTGAGATAAAAAAGGAGATGAGAGAGCATGTGAAGGTGACACCTTTGGAGAAATGACTTAGGGTTAGGGGTCGATTAGAGTTAAAAAAAGAATGCAATTATTTGGACAATTGATCTGGGAGATCAACGGTCAGGATTAAAACGGGTAAGTAGGTTCCGGGTTTGTGTAAGTGTTAATATGGTACGGGTCGGGTGATTTGGGTGTGAAAATGGGCTAGAAAGGAGTCCAATTTTGGAAATAATTGAAAGCCAAATTTGACTGTTATTTAAATAGCCAATTTTCCCCTATTTAATTTATAGAAAAAAATAGATAATTTATAGAAAACAAATTAAGGTGCCAAAATAATTTAAAATACATAATTAAAAATTTAAAAATATATGGTCCAATTTTATGCATATAAAATATAATTATATCTTAAAATGGGCTATCATTGCAATTATATGTAATTTAGCTTTTAGAATATTAAATATAATTTTAAAAATATATAAAAATTATCTTAGTCATTTTTTGGCATAAATATAGAAATAAAATAGATGAATTATGAAAACGATAATTTTGAAAATAATTATTGGGGATTTTATGGATAAAAAGGGAGAAAATAAATCAATTTAAACCCGTAAAATTATGGAAAAAATAATGAAATCGCGGGAATGGGCTTTGGAGAGAAAATACAAGAGGGTTTCATTGATGTAAGGTCCTTGGTTTCTAAGCTCGTTATTATGATGATTTTTATCGTTGTTAGTATGAAATTAAGGGAAAAATCAGTAGTACATTGGGGGTTTGGGCTTGGTTAATTGGAGAGCTTTGAGTGGTAATTTGAGGGGCCATTTGAGGTCCGATATTGGTACTTTTGGTATGAATGAACTCATGGCGGAATAAGAGTTCTATTGATGTAAAGTTTGTCAAATTCGATACGTGGGCCCGGGGATCGGGTTTTGTCAATTTCGGATATCGTGTGTAATTTGGTAAATTTTGTATGGGTTTCACTCCTTTAGCATATATTGATGGTTATAAATTGATTTTTGTTAGGTTCGAGGCATTCAGAGGCCGATTCGAGAGGAAAAGATGTCGTGGGCTAGAGTTTTGGCTTGGCTTGAGGTAAGTAACGCTTCCAACATTTGTTTTGCATGTTTGAAACCCCGAACAATGTGTTCTATGATTATTATGAATGTTACGCTATACCAAGTGATGGGCGCATGAGCGTGCACTGTGAGAAATGCGGGTTGGATCATTCTAGAGCACCGTTTAGTGGTTATTCATTATCGATATATGTGCTGTGATTATATGATCTAGGAGTTGAGTGGTAAATCATGTTAATTATCATGTTAAGGCTTCACGCCGATACTATTGAAGCCCAAGAGGTAATTTTCTTGCCGTCATATCATTCATTTTACTGATAATCAGTACTCGATCCTTATCATGCATATTATATCATGTTCAGTCTCTATTGTTACTAATTGCCACATTTTATTATTGTCCGAGCTAGTATCATGAATTTTGGAGCACGTGTATGAGATTGGTGAGTTATGAGTGAGTGAGATCGAGAGCCTGATATTGATAGTATGGGATCAGGCTGCAACACCGCAGCAAGATTTTGATCATTCCTTTACTGGCATTGATATAGCGCTTGGGCTTAGAGAAGCCCCTCCGGAGTTTTTACACCCCCATCGAGCGTGGTAGATGATTGTATTAAAGGATGGATCGTCCCTGAACATGAATCTTCTTCGAAGTACTACACCGGGAGATGGATCCTCTCCGTAAGGCTCGATCGGACTGTGTCTTCGGTACTGGATGATTGCGGTCAGTGATGTATATTCCGGGATGGATCTTGCCAGAGCAGGATAGCCATAAACAGTACCGAGTGGTTGAGCACTTGTGAGTGGAGGTTTTGAATCATTGATCATGCCAGTTGTACATTGGTACATATATGAAATCTCTGAGTTTTGAACTCTTGACTGATCAGTTGCATTTATTACAATTGAGTTTTACTTGAACTGTAAGCATGTCTACGTTTCTGTTCTGTTAATTGCTAATTGCCTGTTGATGTTTGGTCTATCACTACCTTCACAGGTTGGACTTGTTACTTAATGAGTTGGTGTACTCATGTTACCCCCTGCATCTTGTGTGTAGATCTAGGTGTATTTGGTCACGGTAGTAGTTGTTGATCTTCCTTGTGCGGACTTCCATCAGAGATTGCGAGGTAGCTGCTTGACGAATGTAGTTCTGTCTTCTCCTTCCCTAACTTCCTCTAGCTTTACTTATTGGATGTTTACATACTATTCTAGATTTGTATTTCACACAGTTATATTAGTTTACTCATGACTAGTAATACCCGAGTTGGGGTTGTGTTTCTTTCCGCTGTTTTGACACTTATATGTTTATTATTGGATTTCTGTTTAAAAATTGATATTTTCTGAAGTTATTGGGTAAAATGAGAAATGGAAATAAGTAGCTGGTTTAGTTCCACAATAGGCGCCATCATGATCGGGTTAGATTTTGGATCATGACACTAAACCCCCAAATTTCTAGCTCAAATCCCTGATAAGACGATAAATAAAGCCACGGATTCCTAAAATTTATACCATTTTGGGTTTGAATCACTTACCCCAGCATTTCTCCTTGAAAGCCTTCGAAATACTGCCTCTCTCGAGAGTTCCTCAAGCCCAAAATTTGAAAAGGGAGACCAAAATCTCGAGGTGGGGTTTTCTACCCAACAAACCACATCTATGGTCCTATTTCCGCACCTGTGGAATCCCATATGCAAAGAGGGCTTCACTTATGAAGAATTTCATTAAAAAATAAGACTCTACTCTTGCGATCACCCACATCTGTGGTCATCGCAGACGTGTGGACCAAGCCGCACTTACGATCCATCTGCTCACCTGTGCATAAAATCCTCTACTGCGACCTTGCAATTGCGATTCCCACTCTGTAGGTGCGGAAACACGAGCAACATCAGCTTCAAATGTATTTTTCCAACTCCAAACACTCTGGTGCCCTCGGGACCTCAACTAAACATACCAACATATCCAATAACATCTTACTAACTTAGTCAAACTTTTGGATCAGTCAAAACAACATCGAATCGTCAAAATATCCTAGGATTCAATCTTAAGAACGTCTAAACTTCTGAATTACACAAACAATACCAAAACCCACTAAACACGTTCAAAGGACCTCAAATTTTCACACAAGTCAGAAAAGTCACCACATACGTACTCCAACGTCCAAAAGTCCAATCCTACCCCAATATCAAAATTTCCACTGCCGACTGAAATCGCCAAAATTTTAACTTTTGCCAATTCAACCCTAATTCTACTATGGACCTCCAAATCATATTCCGGACATGTTCCTAAGTCCAAAATCAGTTAATGGAGATAACGAAACCGTAAAAATGCAAATCGCTTGCACATAAGTCATCATCTGGTCAACTATTCCAACTTAAATATTCTCATAAGAGGCTAAGTGTCTCATTTCACTCCAAAACTACTTCGGACCCGAACCAACTAATCTGGTAAGTTAAAATACAGCTAAACAACACAAAAAAAAGCAGAAAATAGGGGAATAGGGCTATAACTCTTGAAACGACCGGCCGGATCAATAGAATATTGTACTAGTTATATTAAAAAAAGTGAACTAATATTTATTATATAAGTTATTTTTTCTTATTGTATAAAATAAAAATGAAAATAGTGAAAACAGTAAATAAAATTAGATTATAAAGAGAAAAAAAATATAAAAAAAGTTAAATGAAATTAGAAATTAAACAAGAAATAAAAAAAATTAAAGAAAAAAGGAGTTAAATGAAATTAGAAAAAGAACAAGAAATAAATAAAATAAATTAAGAGATTAAAATCAAAAGGAGTCAAAAAGGGTGTGAAATAAGTTATGGTAAGAATAATAATAATACGATTTGAGAAATAATAAATGAATAAAAAAAGGAGAAAAAAGAAAAGGACAAAAGAGAAAAAAAGAAAATAAGAATAGAAATAAAACAGAATAGGAGAAAAAAGAAAAAATTCCACACAAAAACTATTATGAATAGGAAATATAATTAGTTTGATGGGTAGAAAAATAAATAGGTAGGGAAAGGGTAAATAATTATTTTTGTTGGTAATTGTGTCATTCACCCAATCTTATAACCGCTGAACTAATGTCGGACTCTAGATATTCCTGAACTTGTTATGAGGATCCGCTATTTTTCTCATACGAACATTTATAAGATTTTCAAATACTTATAGGTTTTTGCACACTTGATCACCTCTCTAGAAACTTGAAATGTACATTATCAAAGTCCTTACTTGTCGTCGGTATATACAACATGGAGCCTACCCTAACCCACCGATATGCTATGTTGGAAGGCGACTTAGCAATACTTCTGAAGAAGTATAAAGTTCAATTGCAGTTTATTATCAATTGGTTTAGTCTACTTGTGTCCTAGTTTGCATATGATTTTTATCTTGTGTAAATAATTTATTTTAGGACTCTTACTTGATTTTTATGTATAAATATGGAAGAGTATTTTCAATACAATAAATCAAAAAATCATTTATGGTATCAAGAGCTCTAATAGGTAAAAACAACCCAAATAAAAATCGCAGAAGCTTTGAAACAACTTCAATGATGGACACTGACATCTCATCAGACTCCGTAGGAACAACTGCTGGAACAAAGACCTCCATGGTCATCACTCTACGGTCTCCTAATCTTGCTCATCAACTACCGATTAAACTTACATCAACAAAATATTTGCTGTGAAAGATAGTTTCTTTCGGTGGTTTGAGGTTGTGGAAATGGTCACCATACTGATGGTAGTCAATCAGTTTCTGATTAGTAATAAATCAAACCAAGACTATCACGTTTGTATAAGGGAAGATCAACTTGTGTTAAGTTTGATGTTGCTTCAGTGTCGGAAGGAATATTACCCCAACTGGTTGGCACTAAGACGACACAAACGGCTTGGAACAAACTGGTTGCTTCATATGCCTCAGGTTTGAAGCCCCAGATTCGTGAGTTGAAAACTCAGCTACACACATTGCAGAGACACAATCTAGTATTATGTCTTATGTGCAAAAGGTAAAGGAAATTTTGGATAAGTTGGCAGCATTGTTGTATCCGGTTGTTAATGAAGAATTAGTCAAATTTGTTCTTGATGGACAGGGACCATCCTATCCTCACTTTACAATATCTCTTGAATCGCATCAAGAGGATATCTCGTTTGATGCTTTATATGGATTATTGTTGAATGAAGAATGACAATTAAAAAGATTTGAGAGTCTTAATATCATTGCACCCATAACATAATTTACTCAGAGTTTTGTTGCCACCACTCGCGACCGTGGTAGAGGTAGAGGTAATAGAGGTCGTAGACGCTCACAAAATTATGGTTTTATTTTGATGACTCAACAATGTGGTTTCCAGAACACCACTCAATTCTCTAATGTTCTTGCTTCAACCTCAGATATGCCAACAATTATTTGTCACAATTGTGCAAGGAAAAGACCAAATCACACGAGTGTTACCATTACCCAAGACATTTAATGGCACTCAACTTTCTGGACGACCGGTCTCCAACCTAGCATTTTGGCTTTTCGTTTTGTCTGAAGGATTTGTAGCTAAGGAATTAATGTTGAATCTTGTAACCGCTGAATTAAGGTCGAATTCCAGATATTTCCAAACTTTTTTGACGATCCTCTATCTTTATTTTTCGAACATTTATAAGCTTTTCAAATACTTATAGGTTTTTCGCACACTTGATCACCTCCCCAAAAACTCAGAATGTAAATTCTCAAAGTCCTTAGTTGTCCTCATTATAGACAACTTGAAGCCTACCCTGACCCACCGATATGCTATGTTGGAAGGTGACTTATCAATACTTACGACATTTCAACAATCGAGTAGACAATATTTTAACATTATTTTTCACCAATACAAAGTCTCTTCACTTTAGGATAATTCACAAGACATTTTCGGGAAGTTAAAAATATTTGACGAAAAGAAAATCATTGTGGAAACCCTTAATTGGCGGGAAAGAGATTATATCTAATACTCGTACCTCTAAATTGAAGTGACTTATTCCGAAATTAAAGGATATGCGGTTTTTTTATTTAATGCTCATCACACATCGCAAAATCTAATTGTTTATGCTATTGACAGAGATTTTCGAGGTGATGATTATAACTCTGTGAGAGATGTATGTTCCGAGTTGACGGTTCCATAACGACACTTCTGAAAGGTTGGTTCCTTGCATCTATACATGAAAGCTTTTTCTTCTTCTCCCTCACTCTTCAATTCATTCAATTGCTTTTACAAGTCTGTAATTTTCTCCAATCTCTTTTGAAATTTATTCTATAATTTCATCCTTTAAAACTCATGGATTCTAAAAAAATTGATCTCCTAATATCCAAAGCCTCCTTTCTACTGAGTTATAATTCTACTATAAGGCATCCTACCATTGTTAACAAAATTCCTATAAAGTAAATTCCCAAATAAAGAGGAAAAGGTGGAAATCACAAAAACCATTTAAAGGAAAGAAGGCCTATGTCACGACCCAAAATTTTCTATAGATCATGATGGCACCCAGCATTGCCGTTAGACAAGCCAACAGTGAACTACCAACTTATTATTTATTTTATTATTTTTTAAATTATGAATCTTATTAGATAGAGCGATAAGTGCGTTAAAAATCATAAATAAATAAAATTTAAATAAAATATAAAATATAAGTGTGTCGATTTTAAGAAAAACATAAACAAATACTAGAACATTCGAAAAATTATTGTCGCAAGTGCATGAACGTCTGCTAAAGAGTCCAATAATGATACCACACCTGTCTAGGATATTTAGTTGTCAGGATAAAGCCAAAACAGTAAGATGAAGACTTTGAGTGATACAGAACATAGAAAGCATAAAATATAGGTTGTTTACCTTAAAATAGGATAACAATTAAATTTATATGTGGTTTTAAGGTTACGTGATATAACTTGGTACACATTAAGAGAATAGATTAATATTGAAATTGATGATCAAAGAATAAATGAAAATCGCACGAATCGAAAAACCTTGGCCCTCGAGTTCAACCACATCTGAACCAACGATGTTTCAACTAAGGAATGAATAGAGTAACAAGATAATAAAAGGTAGATAATGACAATATATTGTTTTATGTTGCGTAAAAATGATGTCTTCTACAAATGATCATACCTACTTGATATAGTAGGGGATTCATACTGTTGGTACAATTCTATATGAGATAAGAAATCTCATGATTAGCTAATTAATTGGCCTCTTCTTGATACATGTCGGAATTTTTACCGCGATCCTCGATCGATTGAATATATTTTAGCTTTCTGTTAATTGGCTCGGTAGGTTTCACTTGATCCTGCTCGGTATCTTTCTTGCTCGATCTCGATCTTACTCGATATCAATCTTGATCGATATCTAGGTCACAAGCTCGATGATCTAATTTTGCACCATGGTTAGATATAATACGAGGTCGAACCTTAACCTATCATATTCTAGTCTCGATTATTCAAAGAAGGGGCGGGCCCGATTTTGACCTATACTGATAGTCCCTCGTTTCTCGGAGAGAAGATGATGGGAAATGATATGAAGTTCCGAGTCCCATCTCGATGGGACATGATGTAAGCAACAAACAATCACTGACACATATGACTATGACGTATGAAATAAATGGATACCAAAAGGTCCTGTCAATCCAGTTACTAAGGTAATAAATGCCTGTCAGTCGCTCGTCGGCAACTATGGGTTCTAAACTATCACGACCAAGCTATAAGTACCCTAACTTTCCTTTATTTCAACATTACATTCAAAGCTCCTCCTATTCTTGTTGTTTCAAAAATCCCTTTGCTTTGCAACTTTTGCACCCAAATTTCTTTAACTTTCAACAAACCATACCATCCTAATTCACTTTTCTTCTATTCTGTAATGGTGAAAACATCTAAGACTGTACCGCAGAAGGAGGTCGCTTCTTCACCATGACTCTCTGGAGATGGGGCTATGGCGGAACTCACTCTAAGGAATTCGTTTCGGCATGATGCCTTACTATTATTGTATTTAAGGTTGAAAAGACCTCATTTGTATCCTATCGATGTGAGCCAGTCTCAACGTACATATGATCAACTACCGTATCTCCTCACCAAGGTTAAAGAGTATTTCAATTGTGCTAATAAGCAAGTGGTGGTACCTTCGCCCGAGGAATCGATCACTACCCACATGGAGGGTTTTCTAAGTGTTTACTCTTGGACTTTCGCGTTGGGTCCCTTAGACAATATCATCACTGCCTTCTACAGGAGGTAAAATGTCACTCTTTGCAAGATCCACCCTTCTTGGAGAATAGTCATTCTCCTAGAGGGATGTCCCTTTACCGTTGATCACCTTATGTGCCTTTAAAATACCCGACTCTATCGAGGGGGCCTAATCAAGCTTTTTTTCCAGGCCAAAAGGGCCCCACTCTTGAGTATAGATGAAGCCTCGTGACTGAGGTTGGTGGGCCAATTTGTTTAAATAAAGAATTTGGACCCGATTCCTATCGAAGACATGACATTGCCCAAGAAATGGAACATAAAATGTAAGTAGTACTTCATCTTGAAGGTTCAATCTTATTGTTTTACCTATTATGTCCTTCTTTATTGATGTTTTTGGTGTTTTAGTTGTGGCCTAGGTGCCGGACGTAGTTCCTGAACTCAAGGAATGGGTCGAGGGCCTTGTGTCACAAAGACCACATTCCAAGCATGCTTGAATATAATTATCGGAGGGTCTATGGGAGGCCCATAATCGTGGCAAGTTTTCTCTTTTGATGTAATAGTATTTAATTTTCTCCTCGAGCAGTCAAATTCTTATTATTCTATTTTCTTTTGTAGGTCTCCTTAAAGATGTTTCCATGAGGCCTCCATCCGGCGAGGAGTATGTGACTTTTGAGTCCCCTGCTTTGAGGCAGGGTGATTGAAAGAAGATAAAGACGGCCCAGAGTTCCCTGAACTCGGAAAAGAAGAAACCAAATAAGAGGTCGCACAAGACTAAGGGAAGCACCGACACTCTATCCTTGGACTCAATCAGCTGATTAAGGGATGTGTCAGAAGAATAAGAGAAATCCAAGTTGGTGGCCCGTGTATGGGCAGGTGTTGTAATGCAAGGGTCCTCTGAACCGGCGGATGCCAAAATTAGACCATCCCAACATGAGGAGGTCGATGAGGGATTCCTAGCAAGAGCTCCCGAACCAGATAGGGTAGAGGCCACTCCACCCTAAGATAAGGGGCCAAGAGAGAGATCGGGTGCAACACTTCGCAAGCATAAGAAGGTGCCCCTAGAGACGCGCTTGGGCTGATCGATATTACTGGGTCCCCTCAGATTCGTGAGGCTGGTATGTTAGAAAGTCATTCCTACGAAGATGTCACCAGGTTTGGTGACTTGCCAGTGCCAAGGAAGGTTCCATCATCGGGTGTTACTAGGTCATCATCGAACCCAAAATTGGTGGATTGATTTTCAGCCCCAAATGTTACCCTCGACAATAGGCAGTCGTTCACTTTTTCTATCCTGAAGGATGCTCGTATTTTCTCTGTCTGCATCAGGGTTTCTAGCTACCTCAATTGCTTAGTGACCAATGAGGACAAGGTTGTGATGTACGCGGTGGAAGTGCCTTGCCTATTCAATGAGAGCCAACATGATTTGAATTGGGTAACTTCGAGTCTCACTTTATAACTTATTTTAAAATTTTAAATTGTAAATAATCATAACCCCTTTGTTTGTGCTTGGAGGCCCCGATATTGCATCATGAGGCTTTCGTCTGAATTCGGGAGGAGTTAACCTAGCATGAGGTTGAGGTTCCAGAGCTCACCAAGAAGAGGATACTTACAAGCTTCTGAGTGAGAAACTTTAGGACGAGTTAGAAGAGGCTCGGAGTGAGCATGCCGAGATGGCCGAGAAGGTATTTTGAGAGCATCACGATAGTTAAGACGAATTGAAGATAATGACTAATAATCCGATCCTGTAGGTTTGTCAGAGGCTTGAATAGATTGGAAAGCTTCAGGCATAGGTAGATAAAATACAACTTGAGGCTGAGACAAGAAAATTATGGGCATCTTAGCCTCGAAAAAGGAAGTTGTCCAAGAATAACTAGAGTCGGCAGAGACCAAACTCCGAGCTGCAAAAGAGAATGCCTCGGTGCATGTCAAGAAAATCGAGGAGCTTCAATCCAAATTGGACTTGGCTATTTCTAATAAGGCAAACTCGGCGAATGAACTCGAGGTGGCCAAATATGAGATGGACGTGGCAAATACAATTGGTAGGGGTGTCTTTTTTGTTTGGTTTAGTTTGGGTTTTGAATTATAAAGACCGATCAAATTTTTGTTTTTGGTTTAAACCTCTATCTCTCTCTCTCTCTCTCTCTATATATATATATATATATGTGTGTGTGTGTGTGTATTTTTATACAAAGTTTCAAAAAATTTAATGGTAAATGTTAATAGTTTGCACTTTTAGTATAGTTCATTACCTTTACATTCTAGTTGTATTGGTAGTTTTTTTAAGTATAAGAATTAATTTCGTGTTAAAAATAAAATATTTTCAATTAGGTCCTTCAACTATTCATCACTATTTGATTAAATTATCGTCAACAAGCAATTGATCTCAAAGGCAATTGATTTGATAGTGTTACGTTTAAAATGTGGTCACCGGAATAAGTTTTTAGTAGTGTGTGTGTTATATTTAAGACACAACCGACAAATAACCGAAAAACAAAAAAATAAAAAAAACTCGACATAAAAGGAATCAAGAAAAAACCAACTTGATTGGTTTTGTTTGGTTCTAATATTTGAAAAACCAACATACTTGGTTTGATTTCTTTTTAGGAAAAAACCGATCCAAATTAGACCATGAACACCCCTTACCAATGGTGATGCTAAAGTGGCCCAATTCAAGGTCGACATCGAGGCCATCCAAGCGCACACCAAGAGCATGGTGGATCATGCAAGGTGGCAAGATTGAAGGGAATCCCTCAAAGGAGTCCATGCTTAGGACTTCGATTTACTAGCTGAAATCGAGAATGCCAAAGCAGAAGAAGCCAGGGCCCTTAAGCTTGCCTTTCCCGAGGAAGATTCAGAGAATTTAAGCTAGTTTGAAGGCGAGGAAGATCCCGAGGATGGAGATGCTGCCTCCGATGAAGATCAAGCCACTTAGGTCTTTATATGTTTTTATACCTTGCTTTTTTGCATCTTTTTCGGGGCCATTTCGGTCATCGTAGACTTTTGTACTAGCCCATTATTGCCTTTGTAAAAAATATTATTGGGTAAATATATACAAGGGTTTCTTTCCCTTTTGGCTTTCAAGTTTTTCGTTTATTTCAATACTTGTATTCACAAAGATTGGAATGCCTTAGCATAAAATACCCTTAGATTGTGAAAGTTTGAACAAATCATGTTTTCACATTATTCTTATTTTTTAGGCATATTGGAGGTTCAGTGTTACTGGAAACCTACTCCCAAAGTAAGTAGTTCAGATTATAGTTTGCCGAGGGTAGCCTTTAAAACGAGTTATGAAAATTTTGAAGGCTTAGCATTTGTTATGCTTATCGGATGTCTCCAAGTCATGTTAATATAGCTGTAGCCTTTTAAAATTTGGGGGTCGCCTCATAGGTCTTGTATCCATGATGTTTAATAGATCGATATCTTTGAGTTTTTTTTGGACGGCGGTCCCCGAGTGAGGGAGTGATTATTCGACTTCTATTTATAATCGGCCCTTGAGCTTGTTTCTTTTAGTAGATCAAAAGTACAAAATTCTTCAAGGGATGTAAAGATGAAATTTGTAAATATAAGATTACTGCAAGGAAAGTACATCTCTTTATTTTTGTCCTAAACAGTTATAAATGCCCACATATTTTATGCTAGGTCTTGAGCAATATACGTGGGTACAATTCGTTTGACCGTTTCGCCCTTACAACAAATCCCACCTATCTAGACCCTTATATTACGAAGTAATTTCCTCGCAAAAGGCGATGTCCAAGTGTAACACCCTCACTATTTGAGGTTGATTGTAGAGGAACCTTGGATACTGATAATGATGTCTTGGATACCGATTTGTCATCACCCTTTGTGTTACACCCCAAGTTTTCATACATGAGAGTACGTCGTAAGTTAATTGATGTAAGCTCAGAAATGAGATTA
>MU693829.1:0-56220 GCA_026770625.1 Nicotiana glauca
TCTCCAAGATGAGTCTTCTCCTTGTTTTTTCTCTCAAATCTGATCCTCCCTCTCAATAATGGAGCTTTACTTTATATAAGTTGAGTGGATCCTCTCAGATTTCCCATTTTACCCCCAAATAATTGATTTCCCGGACTGGACTAGCGCGCCCGCGCATCTGGGCGCGCTAGTTTTCCTAGTGTACTGTCTTGGGCGCGCACATTTAGCGCGGGCGCGCTACTGCCCGCACTAGTGGGAATTCGGTAAAATGCAGAACATGAAAGTTGTAGCCTAGATAATGTGTCGTATGCCTGCTCGACTCATTGTTTTGTTCTCCGGACTTGCGTTGTGACCCCCGAACACGATTCCAACTTGATTTATTTAGCTTTTACTCAGACTTCAAAGCCTCAAATTACTCAAATTCATTCCAAATTAATTCTTAAGTTGGAAACTCTTCCTGCAAGGCATAAATCATGAATTTAGTACAATTCATAATCATTTAAGCTCAAACATTTGTAAAATGCAGTAATTAAAGTGTTGTTACAATGACTAAAATACGAGTTTTTAGCCTATGATCATTCACGTTATTAATGATTTGTTTGTTCTTAATACTGAAGCTCAGGAGACTTATTTTTGCGGTGGTCACTCTACAACGGGGCCTAGTTCTTTTTGCACGAATTACTTTGACTGTTTTTAGACTCAAACTCGAGTCTGTTGTCCCACAATATTTGGGCCCCGCCCAAGGCCCGACTCTGAGGTCAATTTGTAAGCAAGGCTTTAGATGCATGCATCATATGCAGGCCTGCCTTTGCTAAAACCAGCTATCCTAATGGAAAATGTTGCAGGCCCAGTTCACCTCTAGGGCAGCTTGTCCTTATGAGCCCACACCAGAATTTCTCGTTAAATTGAAATACCTCACTTTAGAGATAAAACATAGATGTCCCATTTAGCCTTCGTGAGTGATTAGTTAATCTACTAAGTAAATTTGGGAAGTGGTCCTTAAAAACTAGTGGTCCTTAAAAATTAATCGAGGCGTGCCATTTAGCGAATTTTTATGGCCCTCGTAAAGCTAAAACGCGTAGTTGCTTTAGGCGCGTCATTTAATAATATTACCTTTCTAAATTCAGGTGCGCCTTTATGTGACCCAAATCCAAATCTCAACAATGTTAAAATATGTCGAAGACTGCGGGTGCATTTATGTGACGTGGTTCAAGACGTGTTTTAACAGCGTTGCAATATTCCTAAAAATGACTAAAAGCGGTTAAAGTTTTTTAAAATGCACATAGGTTCAAAAATGTTCTAAAATCAGATAATTATGCCAATTATAACAGTTGAGCGACCGTGCTAGAACTATGAAACTCAGGAATGCCTAACACATTCTCCCGGGTTAATAGAATTCCTTACCCGAATTTTTGGTTCGCGGACTGTAATACAGAGTCAACCCTTTCCTCGATTTGGGATTTAAATCGGTGACTTGGGACACCATAAATCTCCCAAGTAGCGACTCTGAATCTTTTAATAATATAATCTCGTTTCGATTGTCCTTTAATTGAAAAAACTCCCTTATTATGTCCCTTCCCGGGGGTGTAGTAAAAAAGGAGGTGTGACACTATGGAGAAACTTTTCCTCCCAGGATTTTTTACTATTATGATACATTTGGTAATTCACTTGGAAACTGAGGCTAAACTTGCGGGGCTAGTACATTATCGCGGGATGTACCCAATTGAGAGGTATGAATAATATCACTGAATCTTTATTATATCTTTAGTTGTTAAATATTATATCAAACTAATACCATTATTTTATTCCATAGGCACTTGGGTATTTTAAAATCATATGTTCGTAATCGTACATGTCCAGAAGGTTCAATATCAGAAGCATACATAGCAAATGAGCCTATGGCATTTTGCTCACAATATTTGGAGGGTGGAGATTCAACGTCTTATTGTTCAAGAAAATACTGTGATGAAATTGAGCATGAGACTAGTGAAGAATAATGTCTTTTTCCAACTGTTGGTGAGTCATACGGTGGAGTAGATGTATATGAGTTTGATGAGAAAATATGGTTGCAAGCACATTGACATGTACTTTTCAATTGCGAGTCAGAAGTGGTTGAAAATTATAAAAAGTAAGCGTTATATCTATTATTTATTATATGTATATTACTTATTTGATAATAAATTAAATATTTTCAAGTTACATGAATAGGGAACATATTGCTGAAATCAAGAGATCACATCGTAAGCATCGTTTGACACAACATCAACTTGATCGTGTGTATTTCGATACATTTCATAAGTGGTTCAAGGAGAAAGTAAGTAGTAGGACTAAGTCATTAGTTGTGTTAAATTATTGTCATTATGCATATATCCATATTTATATTTGTATATTTTATTTGGTTAGGTAAAAGAGTTAGAAGCCACATCTAACATCTTAAAGGATGTTAAAGTCCTTGCACAAGGGCCGAGTTACATTGCGGAAGGATTTAATTCGTTCGATGTAAATAATGGGTATCTGTTTCGAATGAAGCAAAGTGAAGCATTTAAGGTAACACAAAATAGTGGTGTTATGGTCGTTTCAAAGACTGAAAGTTATTCAAGTACAAGTGACAATGCTCCAAAGTCTGCAAATATCACATATTATAGCAGAATGAATGATATTGTGGAGTTAAACTACTATGAAGAATTTAAGGTTGTCTTATTTAAGTGTAATTGGGTTGATATAACCAAAGGTAGGGGAGTTAAGGAAGATGAATTGGGTTTCACACTTGTTAATTTCTCACGCCTAACAGACTCTGGCGATCTAGAATGTCATGAGCCCTTTATTTTTGCAGAACAAGCTCAACAAGTAATATTTGTACAAGATCCTAAAGATCATGAATGGTTTGTCCCTAAGTCAATTAAACCTCGAGATATTTTTAATATGGGGGAGGAAAATAGTTTGCAGTTTGAGTCATCAATGTAGAGTGATTGCCACTAACTTGGCTCTCTTAGAAAATGCTCGTGTTTCAGAGGATGAGTATAATCATTGGGTAAGAAGTGGTGTTGAGGATAGTAATTGATACAAATGTACATTCTCAAGCTTCTCTAAATGATGGTGAAGCTAATGTTGACAAAGAAAATGATATTGAAAATGAATATGATTCTGAATAAGATAGGTAGAACTTGTAGAGTATTTTGTTGCAATTGCTATTTAAGAACATCTAGAGATTTTTTTAATTCGGAAATTTGAATAAATATACTTTTGTTTTCAATTTGAGCCATTTTATAGAAGATGTATATTAGTCAGCTATGGATTTTCTATGTTTGTATTGGTTGATTTTTGGTTGAATTGAGTGAATTCGTTGTGCTTTCTTTTAGTTATATTTTGCTGATTGTAGCCCTTGTACTGCAATATGCTTAAGGTGCTATTATAATTGGACAATAATTTTTGTTGGTGCATCAATTCCTTTTATCTCTTGAACTATCTTTGTCGCAAGGCTTTGTTTGTGTGAACGAATTGCTATTCATTTATTTTTCACAGCTTGAGATGAGGACGATGATTCCTTCTATTTTGCGTGTGACCTATTGATTGGTTGGAGTTAATCTGGTACTAGTATAACTTAATGCCAATACATAGTTTCTTTATTATGGGAAAAGAAGTATGCAAAGTAGAGGTCGCAACCGACTGGTAGTTGAGCAAGATGAAGATGAAGATGTGAGACCTTATATTGAGCACTTGATGGATGGTCAAAACTACTCTAGAGCCCATCCATATATTGAGCAGTTGATAGATAGCCAGAAATACTCTGATGCCCAAGCACGTGATGGTCAATTTAATGAGTTGAATAGTTCTGATGGTGACACTGAGATTCAACATGATGAAGATTCGGGTAATGCTTCTATATTATTGCAACTTGATGGATGGTAGCTTTCATTTTCTAGTATGTGTGAATTTGGTTGAGTTTGTTCTTAACTAAAACAGTTGCTAATACTTCAGTGGACTACTTTGACCTTGGTGAACCTTCTATTAGTTAAGAGCTCTGTTAGCTAAAGGCTCTATTAGTTGTGCCTGATTTCCTACGACCTTAACTTCAATACCAATATGAGAACTTTATTGTAATTCTTTGACATTATTGTGATATTTATAGTAATACTCATGCTTTGGTAGTCTCTTTCAACAGAATAATGTTAAAGTATCTGGAGTTAGAATTCTTAAAGTCACCACATTATTTGGATTTTTTTTCATTCTAGATAATTCCGAAGCAAAAAAGGTTTGTGGTCCTACTTTACTAAAAGATATTTGAAAACTTTCGTCGGGGAAGACAATTGATGTGTCGTTAATTAATCGTAACCAAGATATTGGGAAAGAGGGTCGAAAGCTTGCTAGCTTTCTAGGAATTATTGCCAGAACTTCAGAGCTAACACTTCTACATGTAGATGATTGGAGAAATTTAGATAAAGAGGAAAAGAAGAAATTAGTGAATTTTGTGAGGGTATGGAAAGTTGTTGTTGTTGTTGTTGTTGTTGTTGTTGTTGTTGTTGTTGTTGTTGTTGTTGTTGTTGTTATTATTATTATTTTGTGAACATGCTATTTATACATAATGTTGTCACGACTCCAAATACCGGTGGTGATGGCGCCCAGCACATTACTAGGCAAGCTAGACCAAACTATCAAACTACAACACATTTTCATTTAACGAATCATTTCCTAACACGGTTTAATTACCAATTATCATAAAAAGTGCTTAAAAGAGCAAAATAGATATGCGAAAGTCAACAAAATATGAAAGACTACACATCCCACACTGATCCGGTATCACAAGTCTAGAGCCTCTAATACAAGTCTGAACAGTCTACTACATTAATAGTCTAGAAATGCAGAAAAATAATAAGATAGAAGGGAGAAATCAGGACTGCGGACGCCATGCAGCTACCTCGAAATCCCTGCTAAAATGCTGGAAAATAGCTGAAAGCTCTCACTCGGTCTCTCGGGCACCTAAATCTGCACACAAGGTGAAGGGAGTAACATGAGTACGCCAACTCAGTAAGTAACTAAAGTAAATAATGGACTGAAAGCAGTGACGAGCAGTTCAAAACATATATTCTAAAATCGGTTCTGTCATAAATTCATCAGTTTCAGTTTAAAACTTTGACATCAATTACTTGACAATATGTCCAACAAAAGGCTTATTTATAAAGAAGAGTTAAAATAGTAGAAATATCATAATAGGGCCCCTCTGGCAAAGGATCACTCAGAATATGGCCCCTCGGGCAGCCTCTCAGTCACACGCGACTCAACTCTAGTCACGCAATATTCATTATCAGCACTCGGCTCAGTATTAACTCATATTAATAGAAATCATAATAACCGCTGCGGCACGCAGCCAGATCAATATATTTATAGTCGACTACACTCACTGGGGGTGTGCAGACTCCGGAGGGGCTCCTACAGCCCAAGCGTCATATCGCTGCGGCACGCAGCCCGATCCAATATATATATCGCTGTGGCGTGCAGCCCGATCCATATAAGTATCGTTGCGGCGTGCAACCCGATCCATAATATATNATGTATATCGTTGCGGAGTGTAACCCGATCAATATATGTAATATCACTGCGGCGTGCAACCCGATCCATAATATATATATATATATATATATATATATATATATATATATATATATATATATATATACATATAATATCCTCACCATACACTTCTCAAATAATATCCTCACCATACATTTCTCAACCTCTCTCAGTCCTTAGCCTAATAGCCTCTCAGGCATCACAACAGAAATTAGGGAACTCAACCCAAACAATCCTTACAATAGGAGTAGAATTATAAAACCAGTTTTAAACATTTAATATGTAAAATAGGACTGAGGATATGTTTTTAATAAGTAAAGTGAGGAAAAACAATTAAAATGCCCCTAAGGATTTCTACAGATCGGCAGAAGGCCCCCAAACAAGGCATAAAGCCCATAATACAGTATAAGGATCCAGAATAATATAACATTTTCAAATAAAATACGCGGCTTAATAGTCGCTACGGGGTGGACCAAGTCACAGTCCCTACCGGTGCACACCCACACGCTCGTCACCTAGCATGTGTGTCACCGCATTTATCAAATCGAGTCAAATACCCGGGTTTGTACCCTCAATTCCAAATTTACAATGGTTACTTACCTCAAATCGGTGAAAAATGCTACTCCGTGATGCCTTTGCCTTTCGAATCAGCCTCTACTCGCGTCGAATCTAGTCAAAATGAGAGGGAATACGTCACAATATGCTAAGGAAACAAAGCCCAAGCGAAAACAATCGAAAAGTACCAAAAATCCCGAAATTAGCAAAATCCGAGCCCTGGGCCCACATCTCAAAACTCATATTTTTTTTATATCAATGAGTTCCTTATCTCCCCCACGAGTCTATGCATATAAAGAACACCAAAATCAGAGTCCAAATGACCCCTCAAATCCCAAATCAAAAATCCAAAATTCCAAGCCCTAGTTCTTCCATTTTTGTTAAAGTTTCCATGAATTTCTAGATAGATTTCACAATAGAATCAAGTTTTGGTTCAAAAACCTTACCTCCAATCGATTCTCCTTGAATCCCACTTGAATCTCCCTAAAAAAGCTTTCAAAATGATTGACTATGGAGGAAAAATGACTCAAAATTGCGGATGAATTATTTTAAAAACTCTGCCCAGGTCTGACCCTTCCTTCTTTGCGAACGCGGTCAAACTCTCGCGTTAGTGAAGCACAACCTTTCATTGACCCAATTTTACTCTATGTGAACGCAACACACTGGTCGCGAACGCGATGCCTCAGTTCCCAGACTTATGCGAATGCTAGGCACCTGATGCGAACGCGAGCCCTCAAATGCGAACACGAAGGCTTAAATTCCTGCCTTCCAAATTCTTTCTACGCGATCATGATATACCCCACGCGATCGCGAAGGCTTAAATGTCTTCAACACCTGAACTGAAAATCTACAACTTTTCAACTTAGAAAATGGTCTGATTGACCATCCGAAACTCACCCGAGGCCCCCAGGACCTCAACCAAAAGTACCAACACATCCTAAAACCTCATTCAAACTTGTTCCAATCATCAAAACACCAAATCCACCAATTCACATCGAATTCAAGCCTAAGTTTTCTAAAAATTTCCAAAACATGCTTTTGATAAAAAACCTAACCAAACCACGTCCGAATGACCTGAAATTTTGCACACATATCCCAAATTACATAACGAAGCTACAAAAACTCTTGGAATTACATTCCAACCCCCGGATCAAAATCTCACCTACCAACCAGAAATTGCCAAAATATCAACTTCGCCAATTCACGCCTAATTCTACTCCGGACTTCCAAAACCAATTTTGATCACACTCCTAAGTCATAAATCTCCTCCCAAAGCTAACCTAAACATCGGAACTCATATCCGAGCCCTCTAACACATATGTCAACATCCGGTTGACTTTTCCACTTTAAACCTTATTAAAAGATACTAAGTGTCTCATTTCTTACCAACTCCAATCCGTACGCAAACTAATCAACTTGATTACATAAAACACGGATAACGAAGCATAAAGAAGTAGAAATGGGGGAAACAGAGAGATAACTCATAAGACGACTGGCCGAGTTGCCACATCCTCCCCAACTTAAACAAACGTTTGTCCTCGAAGAGTCAAGAAACATACCTGAAGCCTCAAATAGGTGAGGATATCTGATCCGCATCTCACGCTCGGTCTCCCAGGTGGCCTCCTCCACGGGCCGACCTCTCCACTGCACCTTCACTGAAGCTACATCCTTTGACCTCAACTTTCGAACTTGACGCTCCAAAATGGTTGTTGGCTCTACATCATAAGTCAAATCTCCCTCCAACAGAACAGTGCTAAAATCTAGAACATGGGACGGGTCTCCAATATACTTCCGAAGCATAGAAACATGGAAAACCGGTTGCACATTCGACAACTTGGGTGGTAAGGAAAGCTCACAAGCCACCTCCTCAATCCTCCGAAGTACCTCAAAAGGCCCAATAAACCGCGGACTCAGCTTCCCTTTCTTTCCGAATCTCATAACACCTTTCGTGGGCGAAACCTTTAACGGGACCTTCTCACCAACCATGTAAGACAAATCTCAAACCTTCCTGTCAGCATAACTCTTCTGTCTCGACTGCACTGTACGAAGTCTCTCCTGAATTACCTTCACCTTATCCAAAGCATCTAGAACCAAATCTGTCCCCAATTGCCTAGCCTCACCGGGCTCGAACCAACCAACTGGAGATCTACACCTCCTCCCATACAAGGCCTTATATGGAGCCATCTGAATACTCGACTGGTAGTTGTTGTAAGCAAACTCTACAAGCGCTAGAAATCGATCCCACGACCCTCCGAAATCAATCACACAAATGCATAGCATATTCTCCAATATCTGAATGGTGCGCTCAGACTGCCCGTCCGTTTGAGGGTGAAAGGTTGTGCTCAACTGTACCTGAGTACCCAACTCTTGTTGAACAGACTGCCAAAACTGGGAAGTAAATTGAGTGCCCCGATCTGAAATGATGGAAACTGGGACACCATGCAACCAAATAATATCCCGAATTTATATCTCTGCCAGCCGCTCTGAAGAATAAGTAGTACAAATAGGAATAAAGTGTGCAGACTTGGTCAGCCTATCCACAATCACCCAAATAGCATCGAACTTCTTCAAAGTCCGAGGGAGTAGCATCGAACTTCTTCAAAGTCCGAGGGAGTAGCATCGAACTTCTTCAAAGTCCGAGGGAGTCCAGTAACAAAGTTCATAGTGATCCTCTCCCATTTCCACTCGGGAATAACCATCTGCTGAAGCAAGCCACCCAGTCTCTAATGCTCATATTTCACCTGCTGACAATTGAGATATGGAGCTACAAACCCCACAATGTCCTTCTTCATTCTTCTCCACCAGTAGTGTTTTCTAAGATCCTGATACATCTTCGCAACTCCTGGATGAATAGAATACAGTGAGCTATGGGCCTCCTCCAGAATCACTCCCGAAGCCCATCCACATTGGGCATGCAAATCCGACCATGCATCCTCAACACTCCATCATCACCAATGGTCACATCTCTAGTATTATCATGCTAAACTCTATCCCTAAGGACAAGTAAATGCGGATCATCATACTGGCGCTCTCTGATGCGATCATATAAAGAAGACCGAGATATCACACAAGCCAATACCCGACTAGGCTCAGAAATATCCAACCTCACGAACCGATTGGCCAAGGCCTGAACATCAACTGCAAGAGGTCTCTCCCCAACTAGAATATATGCCAAACTCCCCATACTCACTGCATTTTGGCTCAAAGCATCGGCCACCACATTGGCCTTCCCCGGATGGTACAATATAGTGATGTCATAATCCTTAAGCAACTCCAGCCATCTCCGCTGTCTCAAGTTAAGATCCTTTTGCTTGAACAAATGCTAAAGGCTGCGGTGATTAGTGAATACCTCACAAGACACGCCATACAAGTAGTGCCTCCAAATGTTCAATCCATGAACTATGGCAGCTAACTCCAAATCATGAATGGGGTAGTTCTTCTCATGGGCTTCAATTAACGAGAAGCATACATAATAACTCTACCCTCCTACATCAATACACAACCAATCCCAACTCTCGAAGCATCACAATACATGGTATATGAACCTGAAGCCGATGGCAAAACCAATACTGGAGCTATGGTCAAAGCTGTCTTGAGCTTCTAAAAGCTCTCCTCACACTCGTCCGACCATACAAATGGAGCACCCTTCTGAGTCAACCTAGTCAAGGGTGATGCGATCAATGAGAATCCCTGAACAAACCAGCGATAATAGCCTGGCAAACCAAGAAAACTACGAATCTCAGTAGCTGAGGATGGTTTGGGCCAATTACGCACCGCCTTTATCTTCTTTGGATCAACCTAAAACCCCTCACTGGGCACCACGTGTTCCAAGAATGCCACTGACCTGAGCCAAAATTCATACTTGGAGAATTTTGCATAAAGCTTCTCCTCCCTCAATCTTTGCAACACAAGTCTCAAATGCTCCGCGTGCTCCTCCTGACTATGCAAATATACTAGAACATCATCAATGAAGACTATAACAAATGAATCAAGATAAGGCCAGAACACGTTGTTCATCAAATGCATGAACGCTGTTGGGGTATTGGTCAGCCCAAAAGACTTAACCAGGAACTCATAGTGACCATATCGGGTTCTAAAAGCTGTCTTAAGAATATCTGAATCCCTGATCTTCAACTGGTGATAACCCGAATGGAGATCAATCTTGGAGAACACCCTCGCTCCCTGAAGCTGGTCAAATAAATTATCAATGCGAGGCAGGGGATACTTGTTCTTAATTGTTATCTTGTTAAATTGCCTATAATCGATGCACATTCTCATAATGCCATCCTTCTTCTTCACAAACAGAACCGTCGCACCCCAAGTTGACACACTAGGCCGGATGAACCCCTTATCTAGGAGTTCCTGAAGCTGCTCCTTCAATTCTTTCAACTCTACTGGTGCCATACGATACGGTGGAATAGAAATGGGATGAGTGCGCGGCACTAGGTCAATACTAAAATCAATATTCTTGTCCAGTGGCATGCCCGACATGTCTATAGGAAATACATCAGAGAAATCCCTCATAACTGGGACAGAATCAATACTGGGAGCCTCAGCTCCAACATCCCTCACGAAGGCAAGATATGAGAGACAACCCTTCTCAACCATACGCTAGGCTTTCAAGAAAGAGATCACTCTACTAGGAACATAATCAGTCACACAACGCCACTCGATCCGTGGTGCACCCAGCATAGCCAAAGTGACTGTCTTAACATGGCAGTCTAGAATAGCATGGCACGTATATAACCAATCCATGCCCAAAATGACATCGAAATCCACCATACTCAGTAATAAAAGATTAACTAGGGTCTCCAGACCCCCAATAATCCCCATATATGACCAGTACACACGGTCCTAAACAACAGTATCGCCCACCAGGGTAGATACATAAACAGGTAAAGCGAGAAATTCCCAGGGCATACCTAAATAATGAGCAAAGTACGAAGACGCATAAGAAAAGGTGGAACCGGGATCAAATAATACAGAGGCATCTCTGTGGCAGACTAAAATAATACGTGAAATGACAGCATGGGAGGCCATGGCATCGGATCTACCTGGCATAGCATAAAAGCGAGCCTGACCGCCCCCTGATCGACCTCCCCCTCTGGAACGACCCCTGGCTGGCTGATCCCCATCCCTAGCTGGCTGGGCGAGTGGTGATGGAGTAGCTGGAGCTAAAGCTGATGACTGGCCCCTCTACTGGGATGAACTAGCAACACGGTGGGGACACTGCCTCCTCATATGTCAAAACTCCCCGCACTTATAGTAAATCCCCGGTGCTGGAGATGGGGACTAAAGGGAACCCCTCGTACCAGAATGATCGACAGATGAACTTGACATAGAAGAGCCTTGAATAGATAGAGCACGGGATGAGATCTGAGCTAGAAGGGCACTAAGTGATGAATGGCCCTGGTGCGAACTGTGGGAACCATGACCTGATGAAGCTCTACAATAACCTAAGCGATCAGACTGTCCATGTCAAAACTATCAGCCTCTGTCGTGCTGAAACTGGCCCCTCGAAGGAGCACCACTATAGCTGCCAGATCCCCGAGGCCTCTTGGCCTCCCTCTCCTCTCGCTCCTGGCGACGGACAGACTCAATCTCCCTGGAAATATCCACCACCTCCTCAAATGTAGCACCAGTAACCCTCTCCCTAGTCATGAGAATACGGAGCTGATATGTGAGGCCATCAACGAACCTCATAATCCTCTCTCGATATGTGGGAACCAACCAAACTGCATGTTGGTCTAACTTAGAGAATCGCATCTCATACTGCGTCACTGTTATCTCCCCCTAACGCAGCTGCTCAAACTGCCTACATAGCTTCTCTGGTCGCGACTGTGGTACATACTTCTCTAGAAAGAGAACAGAGAACTGCTACCATGTAAGGGGCGCTGATCCAGCAAGATTGCGGCTCTCATACACCTCCCGCCAAGTCAAGGCAGCCTCGAAAAACTGAAGGGTGGTAAATGCCACACCACTGGTCTCTAGAATCCCCACTGTACGAAGCCTCCTCTGACACTTATCCAAAAATCTCTAGGCATCCTCGCCCTCTGCACCGCTGAATGTCGGAGGCTGGAGTCTACCAAACGTCTCAAGTCAACGCTGCTCATCATCCGGCATCACTAGTACTACAAACTCCTGAGCTGGTGGCACCGGCTGGGCTAGAGGTGCAATCGGCTAGGCTGGAGTCCCTGCACAACCTGATTAGGTGTGCGAGCAATGGGGGTCTGAAGACCTCCCCCGGTTTGTGAAGTAGTTGCGGCCGTAGTAGTTGAGACCGCCTGAGCCAAACTAGTACACACTGATAATATCTGAGCTAGAGCCTCCTGAAGGCCTGGGATCACAATAGGCACAACTGGTGCCTGAGCTGGTGGTGCTACAGCGTCCACAACGGGGACTTGGTCCTGAACTAGGGAAGCTGGAGGAATTGCATGTGCTGCCCCTGCTGCTCTGCCCCTACCGCGACCACGACCGTGTCCTCGGCCTCTGGTGGCCACACCTGGTGGTACTGGTGGTCGTCCACCCTATCCAGTAGTGCGTGTCCTCACCATCTGTGAGAGAATAGAACAACAGAAGTTTAGTACTCAGATCAACAAACTCGAAAGATAAGAATTTTCAGGAATGTGAATTTTCCGAAAGGATAAATACAGATGTCTCCATAACGATCCATGAGACTCTACTAAACCGGCTCATGACTCGCGAGACCTATGTAACCTAGGCTCTAATACCAGCTTATCACGACCCCAAATATCGGTCGTGATGGTGCCCAGCACATTATTAGGCAAGCCAGACCAAACTATCAAACTACAACCCATTTTCATTTAATGAATCATTTGCGAACACGGTTTAATTACCAATTATCATAATAAGTGCTTAAAACAGCAAAATAGATATGCAAAAGTCAACAAAACATGAAAGACAACACATCCCACACTGATCTGGTGTCACGAGTCTAGAGCCTCTAATACAAGTCTGAACAATCCACTACATCAATAGTCTATAAATACGGAAAAATAATAAGATAGAAGGGAGAAATTAGGGCTGTGGATGACATGCAACTACCTCGAAATCCCTGCTGAATGCTGGAAAATAGCTGAAAGCTCTCGCTCGGCCTCTCGGGCACTTGAATCTGCACACAAGGTGTAGGGAGTAATGTGAGTACGCCAACTCAGTAAGTAACTAATGTAAATAATGGACTAAACGTAGTGACGAGCAGTTCAAAACATATATTCTAAAATCAGTTGTGTCATAAATTCATCAGTTTCAGTTTAAAACTTTAAAATCAATTACTTGACAATATGTCCATCAGAAGCTTATTTATAAAAATAGTAAAAACAGTAGAAATATCATAGCAGGGCGCCTGGGGCAAAGGATCACTCAGAATATGGCCCCTCGGGTAGCCTCTCAGTCACACGTGACTCAACTCTAGTCACATAATATCCACTATCAGCACACGGCTCAGTATTAACTCATATTAATAGAAATTATAATAACCGCTGTGGCGCGCAGCCTGATCCATATATTTATAGTCGACTACGCTCAATGGGGATGTTCAGACTCCGGAGGGGATCCTACAGCCCAAGCGTCATATCGATGCGGCATGCAGCCCGATCCAATATATATATCACTGCGGCGTGCAGCCCAATCCATATAAGTATCGCTGCGGCGTGCAGCCCGATCCATAATATATATATATATATATATCCTCACCATAAGGTTCTCAAACTCTCTCAGTCCTTAGCCTAACAGCCTCTCGGGCATCACAACAAAAATTCGGGAACTTAGCCTAAACAGTCCTCACAATAGGAGTATAATAATAAAACTAGTTTTAAACATTTAATAGGTAAAACATGACTGAGGATATGTTTTTAATAAGTAATGTGAGGAAAAACAGTTAAAATGCCCCTAAGGGTTTCTACAGATCGACACAAGGCCCCAAACATGGCATAAAGCCTACAATACAGTATAAGGATCCAGAATCCAGAATAATATAACATTTTCAAATAAAATACACGACTTAATAGTCGCTACGGGATGGAGCAAGTCATAGTACCTATCAGTGCACGCCCACATGCTCGTCACCTAGCATGTGCATCACCGCATTTATCAAATCGAGTCAAATACCGGGGTTTGTACCCTCGGTTCCAAATTTACAATGGTTACTTACCTAAAACTGGTGAAAATGCTACTTCGTGGCGCCTTTGCCTCTCGAATCGGTCTCTACTCACATCAAATCTAGTTAAAGTCAGAGCGAATACGTCAGAATATGCTAAGGGAACAAAGCCCAAGCGAAAACAATCGAAAAGTACCAAAAATCCCGAAATTAGCAAAATTCAAGCCCTGGGCCCACATCTCGAAACTCATAAATTTTTACATCAAGTGGTTCCTTATCTCCACACGAATCTATGCATATAAAGAACACCAAAATCAGACTCCAAATGACCCCTCAAATCCCAAATCAAAAATCAAAAATTTCAAGCCCTAGTTCTTCCATTTCTGTTCGATTTTCCATGAATTTCTAGATAGATTTCACAATATAATCAAGTTTTAGGTTCAAAAATCTTACCTCCAATTGATTCTCCTTGAATCCCTCTTGAATCTCCCTCAAAAAGCTCTAAAAAAGATTGACTATTGAGGAAAAATGACTAAAAATCGCGGATGAATTATTTAAAAACATTCTGCCCAGGTCCCTTCCTTCTTCACGAACGCGATCAAACTCTCGCGTTCGCGAAGCACAACCTTGCATTGACCCAATTTTACTCTATGCGAACGCGACACACTGGTCGTGAATGCGATGCCTCAATTCCCATACCTACGCGAACGCGAGGCACCTGATGTGAACGTGAAGTGTAATTCCACTGGACCCCAAATCTTTATACGCAAACGCGGGCAGACTCATGTGAACGCAAAGCACAAACTCTTAGCCTTCCGCGAACGCTAATGCGAAGGCTTAAATTCCTGCCTTCTAAATTCCTTCTACGTGATCGCGATATACCCCACGCGATCGCAAAGGCTTAAATGTCTGCAACACCTGAACTGAAAATCTGTAAATTTTCAACTTAGAAAATGGTCCGGTTGACCACCCGAAACTCACCCGAGGCCCCCGGGACATCAACCAAAAGTACCAATACATCCTAAAACCTCATTAAAACTTGTTCCAATCATCAAAACACCTCAAACAACACCAAATCCACCAATTCACATCGAATTCAAGCCTAAGTTTTCTAAAAACTTCCGTAACATGATTTTGATCAAAAATCCAACCAAACCACGTCTGAATGACCTAAATTTTTCACACACATCCAAAATTACATAACGAAGCTACAAAAACTCTAAGAATTCCATTCCGACCTCCGGATCAGAATCTCACCTACTAATCGAAAATTGCCAAAACATCAACTTCGCCAATTCACGCCTAATTCTACTCCGGACCTCCAAAACCAATTACGATCACACTCCTAAGTCATAAATCTCCTCCCGAAGCTAACCAAACCATTGTAACTCACATCCGATCTCTCTAACACATAAGTCAATATCTGGTTGACTTTTCTAACTTAAACCTTCTTAAAAGAGACTAAGTGTCTCATTTCTTACCAAATTCAATCCGAACGCAAACTAATCAACTTCATCACATAAAATACGGATAATGAAGCATAAAGAAGTAGAAATTGGGGAAATGGAATAGTAACTCATGAGACGACTGGCCGAGTCGTCACAAATATTATCTTCTAAATGTTGTCTTTTATTTTTTAGAAGAAGTTCTCTATCCCAAAACGTGGAGAAGCGCGGGTCTTAAAGTCACTAGGAAAGAAATGAAAAGATTACAAGCACGAGTTAAAGGGTTAGTATACGCCAAATATAAGACTAAAGACGCATTACTAAAAAATAGACCAAGTCGCATATCGAGGGATCAATGGAGTTCTCTTGTCTCTTATTGGCATTCTGATAAAGCTAAGGCATAAAACTTGAACCTTCTCCTAGTTTACTCATTTTCATAGAGTTTTTATTTTATTTACGCTCAATTTTTATTAATGATTTATAAGATATAGTTTTAATATTTTAATGACAGAGGCGTACCAAGCAAATAAAACAATAGGACAAAGCAAATGATGCCTCACACGGGAGGATCCAAAAGTATTGCTACCTTGATGAATGAGTAGGTAAACTTGTGAAAATTACAAACTATAATAGTTTAAACCTTTTTTTCATGCATATCTGATATCATTTTTATTGTATTAGGCTGTAAATGGGATTGAGCCAACATGAGTAGAAATTTTCTTATTAACTCATAAAAACGTAAGGATGGTAGACCACTAGATGATGATTCTGTGAATACAATCGTAAGATTTATTCTTTCTTTTATTTTGTTGGTTTGATGACTCCATCAAACAATGTACATTTTTCCTACTCATGAACTCCAAAATTGATTTATTGTATATTCTATGGTCAGGAAATGATAAATGAAAGGATGAGCAATAGTGAGAGATCTACTGAGCAACCTCCTTGTAGTGTTGCTTGGGAAGGCGATGTGTATTCTCGGGTGTTGGGAAATTAAAAAAAGCGGGTATGTTCGTAGTTTAAGACTTGGTCCAACTCCTTCTATTCTATAAGGTAGTAGGTATTCCTTAGGAAATATTATTGCAGATGATTCTTCTAATGAGGTTATACAAAGGTTAGAACAGAAGAAAATCGAGTTAAAGGAGAAACAAAATGAAGAAATGAATATGATGAAACAAAATTAGGAGATGATGCAATCAGAATTACTCCAAATGAGACAACTCATGCCCAAATATGCTCCTGATGCATCTATGCCTCAAAGTAGTAATGGCACATCAGGTGAACATGTAACTCCATTCAATAAGCTTTAGACATTTTTATTGAAATTCTAATCATATAAAAGTATTTTTATCGAACATGTAAATATTTATTAGATCCATGATGCCAATAGTGGACATGAACGAGTACCACAAACATCAACGATGCCTAGTGTTTCTAAAAATGCTCAACCTTCTCATGGTACTACTCATCTTTGTCCTTCCTTGCTATTGTTTTTCCAATTTTCGTGTGCGATCCATGCTTGTTCTCTTGATATCCCATCATATTCCCAGTAGCATATTTTCCAAGATTGTAGTTGTAGTGTTTCTTTCTCTCTTTATGTATCAAAATTGTCTGCAAACCTCATTGTTTCTTGTGTTCAGTAGAAGTGCAGATAGTTGATCATGCACAATTTGCGTAAAACTCTTGTGAATTCCAACAGTAGGTTGATGTGTCCTTTGTGTGGCACCACTGTAGGGATGTAGAATGACTGAAGTGCATTAGGATGAGATACCCCAATGCCTTCATAGTTCCCTTATTTTAATGCCAAAGCAGTGTATTTACTTTGAATGGTCCTTTGATCGTGGCCATTGTAGTGTTGCATCTCCAGAACTTCCTTCTTAGTTGTACCTTCTATAGATGGGTATTGATCATTGATGTACTGGGGCAGAAACAACACCCTCGAGTATTGGAGATCTTCCAAGCTTCCATGCTCGTGCTCACCTGTGATATCCTTTCTTGAGAATGAGCTAATACCACCCATAGAATTTCAATCACAAGACTAGGCATGTTGACAGTATCATTCCCTGCTATTTTTCCTCTGTTGCACCAGTTCTGTATCTCATGTGATATTGCATTCTGCATGACTAATATGTATGTTTTCCAAAAGCACTTTGATTTTATCCTTGTATGATCATCCATATAGATTATAACAGTATAGAAGACAATTGTGTATTGCCTCATCAACCCATATAATGGTCTCGTTTTTTATTGCGTAAGAGTCAGGATTGCCATAGTGTTATACTTGATAAATTTGTACAGTCTTCTGTTATTATTGCCAAGTCGAATCCCAACCTTGTAGCTCAATAATAGTGACGCTATAAAGAGAGTAGGTAGCCCAGCTTTAGTGATCTTAGGCTAGAGTTCACAATGAAATCCCATGGACCAATGTGCTCATGCAAAAGAAGAAAGAAACTTAATTAGTACTTGCATATAGTAAGTGAAAACAGAGACATAAAAATGGATATAATTATAATTTAAAGTAAACAAGCATGTCAAATTTGTTTGTGATAATTCTCTAGAGATTACTCAAAGACAATAACCGTTGGCTAGAGTGAACTACACCTCCCTTACAAGTTTCCCTATGAACCCATGGCACTTTAGAGTTTATAAGGATTTCTAGGGCCTCGAGCAGTTGTTGTGCCAGTGAGGGGTCCATTGATAGTGAAATTAGGTCCGCAACAAAGAGCATTAATTATAGAACTTTTTTCTTCCATAGAGACAAACATTGATTCAGTACTTCAACCAAACAGTCTAGCCAAATAGTACCTCAAATTACAATAGCATTTAGAGAACTTAATTAAGTGAAATACAGACAACTCAAAGCAGTGCACAAGATCATATCAACATAACAAAAAATCATTTTATAACTGAAGCACTCATCCAAGCAGTATGACACAGATAGTAGGATACTAAACATGCTTTAGGTTTCAAGTATTCTCAACAAAATTGATCATGGTTAATTACACAAGAAGTTTCAGAATAACACCACTTGCCAATAGAATATTATTTGGAATTGAAGCACTCATTTAGGTGAAATGACATAAATAATTAGAATACTAAAACATGCTTCAGGTTTCAAGTTTTCTTACTGGTGTATATTTTGAAACTAGGACATATAGATGTAAGGTGGACAAACTCCACCTCCAGCTTATGGAAAAGAAAAATGCCTCATTTTTAGCATAGCTCTTCACTAATTCCTTGGTCTTTTTTACTTTCCCAGTCAGTAGCACTTTGAATTAGAACCATATGACCCAACACTAAAATCTTGGTTTAGACTTGTGTCATGTTTAATAAACACATATTAGAGTATGCACACACACGTGAACAACGCATGATTCCATGTTATTTCATTTCTGAAGTATATGGAAGTTAACATTCCCATTAACATATTCTAATTAATGCTAATGATTATTAAGATCAATATTTCCAGTTAAGTTTAACCACAAATGTCACGTGCATCTCACGTGAGGTGCTATAAATACAACCACAACATAAAAGAAAGCTTCGGCTTGCTCTTCTGAGTTGGCAAACACCGATGTATGCTTCAGGCATCAAACCTTTTGCTCAAGAAAGTGATTCAGCAAGGATATAAAGGAGTGTGTTGAAGTTGGAGGAGGACAAGTTTCGAATGCATTCTCATATGATATTATCAATTGGTAATCACATTCGGACTATTGGTAGTGCAGCAGAATGTGAATCCACTTGTCTCAATAATTGCTCTTGTACTGCTTATGCTTTTCATAGCAACAAATGTCTAACTTGGGATGGATACCTTTTCAACTTGCAACAACTCACCATTAAGATATAGTTGTTGCATCTGAGTTTACATCCAATCATCAGTTGCTTCAGTCATCTACATATGCTATTGTCGTTTAGTTGCACTTTGCAAAGCATTTGTTTAAATTTTTTTCAATTTTGCTTCTTGATTGAATTCTGATTTGAATTGAGTGTTGGTTTGACTATTTGCTGCTAAGAAGATTGTTGGATTGAAGAATCAAATTGTTTTTACTAAGACTCAGTAGGTAGTTGTTGAATATTAAGTTCTAATCAATTTGACTGAAATGTTCATAGTTTAGCTTAGTTGTTTTTGCTTATAGATGTTAGGTGAGGGAGTTGGCTACTCTAACAGTTATGGAATGTTTAAGATATTTTTTCACATTATACTTTATCTTTTGACACAATTATTTTATAATTTCAGGTCATACCGTCTGATGTTGGATAATTTAGTGGATGAAAATTTTCAAAATGATGAAAAGTTGCGGAAATCATTTGAAGACCATCATTCGTTTGGATTAGTTATATAATGACATTAGCTATTTAGTCTAAACAAATATATTTTTATGTTTTAAATTACTATGATATTAATATTTTTGTTTAGTACTTCCTTTTGTTTGTTAAGATTAATGAGATACATTATATTTTTTTGAATTAATATTAATATATTTTATTATTTGAGTCATATTCTGTACGAATGTAGTAACTATTATTAATTATGGCTAAACTATTTACAATTGATGTAAAATAATTGCCGTTAAAGATATTGACTTTTAGCGGCAATTTAGTTAAACATATTAGCCACTAGAATGGAAGCTAAAAGGGCAAACTAAGATATTTTTTGAAGGGATATTATGATCATTTTAATTACCACAAAATAATTGCCATTAAAGATGCGAACTTTTAGTGGCGATTATTTTTAATTTAGCAGCTATAAAAAATAGATGCTAAAGAAGTATAATTAGCCGTTTGGATTGGATTTGGTAGCTATTATAATTACTATAAACAATTGCTCTTAAATATGCAATTTTTAGCGGTAATTATTTTGAATGTAGCGGCTATAATAATGGACGCAAAAGAAGTATAATTAGCCATTTTGGATTGGATTTAGTAGCCATTATAATTGCCACAAATAATGACCGTTAAAGATAATTACTTTAAGCGGCAATGAAACATACCGTTTACCAGCTTTTGCGTGAATAGCCGCTAAAGGCTTTGTCGACCCCAATTTCAGCGGCAAAAGACTAATGGCCGATAAACAATTTAGCGGCTATTCGTATTCCCGCTAAAGCCACTTTGTAATGCCGCTAAAGGTCTTATTTGTAGTAGTGCTTGGCCTTTTTGAGCTTGGGAGTCTGAACCTCCACTTCAGCAATCACATCTTCATTTTGATAGACCAGGTCCATCTCATCCACATTAACGGCCTCAATAGGCTCTCCCACCTTCTTCTTCCCTTTGTCCATCCTTTTCTTTTTTCTTTATTCTAAGGCTTTCTGTAGCTCTTCCTCATACTGCTTCAGCTAACTTCTTGTGGTTCTTCCTCTTGTGGGAGGAATATTGTCACGATCCAAATCCCAAACCTGGTCCTGATGGAGCCTCTCGTGGAGACAAGGCCAGCCAGTCAACCCAAATCATCCTTTTAAAATAATTATTTAACGCAATTATAGTACAACATGGTTTAATAATACCAAATAGCAGAAATATAGATAAAATGCGGAAATCCAACCCAACTCTACCCGACCGGGGTGTCACAAGTCACGAGCATCTAGAAAGATCTGTAATACAACTACAAAGCCTATAATACATAGAATAAAATCTGAAATCGAAAGGAAGAAATCCGGTGCCGCGAACGCTGGCGGTCACCTTGCTCAGCTACGATAGCAAATCCTCAACATACTCAAACCCGCGATCGGGTAAACCAATACCTGCATCTCCACGCGATATGCAGGGAGTAAAGTGAGTACTCCAACTCAGTGAGTAATAAAAGTAAATAACAACTGAGCAGTGAGAAATCACGTAAGGCAAACCATCATGCTATATAAGACAGTATAACCCTTGAGAAAACAGTTAAACCGTGAAATCTTTAGAAATATCTGGGCTCAGTTTAAAACTTCTTTTGAAAATATCTTTTTCCAACAGTTAAGCAAATGAATGCAAAACAAGTAGTGCAAGCCAGTACAAAAGTCAGCCCCTCGGGCACAACACTCCATTAACAATTATCACCAGGGTATCAGGTAAGCAGTGCAAGTAGTAGCATGAAAGCCAATGAAATGAGAGTGCTGAATGTCATGACAAATAATACAAGCAGAAACAAATGCATGAGTTCAATGAAATGCATATGATGGTACACTCTGGTACCCACTACGGCGTGCAGCCCGAGCCATCCATATATTTTATCATCGACGGAGCTCACTGGGGGTGTATACAGACTCCGGAGGGGCTCCTACAACCCAAGCGCAATATCAAGCCATCTCGTGGCATCAAATCCAGGCCCTCGGCCTCATATCAATATCAGTATAATCAACCAGGCTCTCGGTCTCAATATCAATGCACTCAACCAGGCTCTCGGCCTCAATATCAATATATTACCACTGCGGCGCGCAGTCCGATCCCATAAATGTAATATCGTTGCGGCGCACAGCCCGATCCCATAATCAGTCCAAAATCACATAAGCCTCTAAGCACAATAGCAAATAAATTATTCAGCCCAAACTTCATTAGAAATATTATTTAAGTCCCAAGTTTTGAGAAAAGTGGCTGAGTTTGCAAAACATTATTTAATACTAGGACTGGGTTCAATTTTTTTATATGTGGTAAGAAACCAGTAAAATAATCCCTAAAGGATTCAAATAATTGGCACGAAGCCCAAACATGGAAATTAGCCCAAATTGTGATGATAACAAGTAGTTTCAGTCAATTACGCGGTAAAATCAACAATCGGTACGGACCAAGTCACAATCCCCAACGGTGCTCTATCCCACGCTCATATCCGGCGTGCAAGTCACCTCAATACAGCACTATGGTGTGCAAGTCCAGGGTTTCAAACCCTCAGAATATAATTTACAATCATTACTCACCTCGAACCGGTGAAATCTCTAGCTCTCGACGCCTTTGCCTCTCAAATCGGCCTCCACTTGCGTCGAATCTAACCAAAATCAAAGCGAATACATCACAATATGCTAAGGAAACCTAACCCAATCGAAAATAATTGAAAAACATCAAAATCCCGAAATTTGCCAAAACCCGAGCCCCGGGCCCACTTCTCGAAAATCAGAAAAATTAGCATCATCGGATTCCTTATCTCTCCACGAGTCTAACCATACCAAAATTATACAATTCCGATATCGTTTGGTCCTTTCAATCATCATTTTACATTTTGGAGGATTTCACCAATTTTCTTCCCAAAATCTATCCCAAATCACAATTAAATGATGGATTCAATGATATATTCATGTAATCTAGCCAAATCTGAGTTAGAATTACTTACCCCGATGAATTTCTTGAAAAACCTTCAAAAAATCGCCAAAATCCGAGCTCTCACGGGTAAAATTTCAAATAAAACCCAAAATCTCGTATTTATAGAAGTAGCCCCAGATTTTCACCTCTGCGGTCCGCACAAAACAAGTTCGGTCCGTGCTAAGACGAACGCGGCCGCGCCAATTTTTGACTGCAGTGACAGGCTTCGGTATTTTGGCCATACCTTTTTCTACGGATGTCCAAATTGCGATATATTTACCATTCTGAAAACTAGACACGAAGGGCTACAACTGTTGTTTTTGAATCATCTCAAACTTCTTTGTAGATCAAAAGATATAAGCTTCCAAAATAGGACCAGCGGCAGGTTCTTGACAGCGGCCGCGGCCCTTTTTGTGCGGTTCGCGCGACGCCTATCACGGCCGCGCTCATTTTTGTGCGGTCCACACAGCACTCACCGCGGACGCCCTTATTTTTGTGCGGTCCGCGCGGGTGGGTTCCGAGACCTGCAACCCTTCTGGACCTTCTACAACTATGATTTTTGGCTTAAAACATCCCGGAACCTACCCGAAACTCACCCGAATTCCCGAGACTTCAAACCAATTGTACCAACACTTTCTAAAACCTTATTCAAACATGTTCCAATCATCAAAACACTTCAAACAACATCAAATCTCTCAAAACACATCGTATTAAAGCCTAAATTTCTAAAATCTTCCGAAACACGTTTTTAATCAAAACCCAACCAAATCACGTCCGAATGACCTGAAATTTTGCACACACGTCCCAAATGACAAAATGACGCTACAGCAACTTTCGGAATTCCATTCCGACTCCCGGATAAAAAGCTCACCTACCAACCGGAATTCGCCAAAATTCTAACTCCGCCAATTCAAGCCTGATTCTACATCGGACCTCCAAAATCATTTCCGATCACACTCTTAAGTCATAAATCATCCCCCGAAGTTAACCGAATCATCGGAATTCAAATTCAAACCCCCTAAATCAATAGTCAACATCCGATTGACTTTTCCAACTTAAGGCTTCTTAAAAGAGACTAAGTGTCTCATTTCTTATTAAAACCACTTCAAATCAACTCTATTACACAAGATATGGATAATGAAGCATAAGGAAGCTGAAAATGGGGAAATTGGAGCGGTAACTCATGAGACGACGGGTCGGGTCGTCACATCCTCCCCAACTTAAACAAACGCTCGTCCTCGAGCGTACTCTGAGTTGTTCTAAAAGCCAACCAATTGCTTGATAACCTTACCATGCATATACCCGGGGGTGATCCCACATCACCCTATCTCATATACGTCCGACAACATATTGTAACTGATTTTTTTTTTTGCAATCTAATCTAGCCCACAAACCATAGGACCATATTTCCACTTTTGAAATCCTTCATACGATCAGAATCCCACATTTATACTGTGAATAAGCCCGAACAAGCTGTAACACCCCATACCTGCAACCTTAGGTGCAATTACATAACATAACACATGACTCAAACGCTTGCAACAATAACTCCTAATCATAGCAGTTGCACGCAACAACCGAATACCGATAGAAAACCTCTTATCAACTAAGATCTCATCCCAACACCTTCATATACTGCAAAGGATAAATAAAACACAGTAAGCCATACCCATTTCTTAGATCAACCATTCATGAAGCCACTTCTTCTTTGGCAAAAACCATAGCAAATTTTTGAGTTGAACCTCAATATTATCCTTCCAACATACCAAAATCGAATCAGTTTGTACTCATTAATGATCCCTCTGATCTTTTCTAATCCAACACACTACTCTGGTGACATGACATATCAATACAGGCCTAAGCCACAACTCGCACAGTACGCGCGCCAATAAGCAACAGTCCGAGTATACTAAGTTCATGAAAATGGCTCAAATGAAAGAGCTGTACCACCAGCTCACTAGTACCACCACAACACAAGGCTGAGAACTTGTCTCACATCATAGAAACAGAACACCCAAATCTAATCGTGAGGTATTCAGACACTAGTTCACCTGAGACACCCCAGGTCACCATGCTCAAAACCATCAACCAAACGTAATTTGATGTCTAGTACCACAAGTGGATCATCATGCCCACGGGGAAGTACATAATACAGTGCCATACCAGTAAGCCTCACTATTGCACCATCCGGTTACGCTAGAAAGGGAAAATACCTCAAAGAAGAGAGCCGCTTTGCAAGTTCCACAAGTACCACCCCAACAATATGCTATGATCTTGTCAATCACAGTGGAACCCAGGTACATGAATAGAATAATAATAACCAGCTCTTCTATAGCTCACATTGACATCAGCCTCACGATCAACTTAGTTGCCAACAACATAATCCACTTGGCACGGTCACAGACCTCCAGTCCAAGCATATTATATAGAAGCAATACAACAAGTACACGTGTATATGCTAACTGAAACAAGATTCTCATGCTCCTGGACTGGCATAAATAACACTATATATCGTAGGCATGAGCAAACTGCGCTGTCATGGCTCAAATCAGCAAGTTAACACAGAATTAATAATTACCAAGTTTGTTCTGGAATTTAGCATCTTGGAAATCTCAAGTATAGTCCAGATAGTTCTTCACAGAGTTACGAATAAGAGAAACATTATACCTTTAAGCTCAATATCCCACTCTAGGCATATCATAGCCTACACATCTTCCGAGCATGAATATTGGCTTGGTGCTTGCACAAAGGTTCAAACCTCACCTATATTCGCGCTCACAGCGCATAGTTATCACAATCAATTAGCTCGACTAGTGCATCCAATGAGTTAGATAAAAATACTCTCATCAATATACCACAATCCTGAAATAGTACATTTTTTAGAATTCCCCATCTTCAAATTCATAGATCACATAAATTACCGTAACTGATCACAACCTTAGCACCCAAATGACTAACACATTCCTCAAGTACAATCATCCCATGATAATTATTTTCAATTTTTTTTTTGCAAAACACAACAATATCGAAATATTGGTAGTCGATCAATCAAGTGAGTGTTGAAATGCCACTAAACATTTGTTAATAAGAATATAATGTGCACCCTTCTCAGGCCTTACCGAGCAGTTATAACATTCAATCTAAATATCTGAAACTGACCATTCCATCCAGAATTCATGACCCTCCCTTTAAGAATGAACTGTCACCTTGCACTTAAAAATATTAAACATGCACAGCATACCACGTCTATTATGCCATCATTTTGCAAACGCAAGAATATCATTAGAAATTTCCGTGCTATAGGAAAATTCACATTCCGGCAGTTAGAAATCTTCTATTTGCTCCCATTTAGAAGGAGTTCATAATATACAATATGCTCCACGCACCGGTAAAAGTTATCCGGCTCGAACCGTGATAAAAACCATCGAGAAAATTTTCAAATCTGTTCGCACATAACCAAGCTATCAATACGAGGCAAAGGATACTTGTTCTTCACTATTACTTTATTCAATTGCATGTAATCAATGCACATTCTCACTGTGCCATCCTCCTTCTTCACAAATAAGACTGGGGTACCCCAAGATGACACTCTAGGCCGAATGAACCCTTTTTCTAGGAGTTCCTGGAGCTACTCTCCGCTAGTGCCATACGGTACGGTGGAATAGAAATGGGCTGAGTGCCCGGCACAATGGTCAATTCCAAAATAAATATCCATGTCCGGAGGCATGCCCGGCAGGTCTGCAGTAAATACATCAGGAAAATCCCTCACAACTGGGACAGAATCAATACTAGGAGCCTCAGCTCTAACATCTCGCACAAAAGCTAGATATGATAGACAATCCTTCCCAACCATACGCTGGGCTTTCAAGAAAGAAATTACTCTACTAGGAACATATTCAGTCATACCACACTACTCGATCCTCGGAACACCCAGAATAGCCAAAGTGGTTGTCTTAGCATGACAGAGAGATAGACAATCCATGCCCAGAATAACATCAAAGTTTACCATGCTCAATAGCAATAAATCAACTCGGGTCTCCAGACCCCCAATATTCACAGCACATGACTGGTACACACGGTCCACAACAATAGTATCGCCCACCGGGGTAGATACATGAATAGGTAAAGAAAGAAACTCTCGGGGCGTACCCAAATAATGAGAAACATATGAGGACACATAAGAATAGGTGGAACCGGGATCAAATAATACCGAGGCATCTCTCTGGTAGACCGGTACAATATAGCTCTTAACCGTGCAATCAACTTAATTAATAGCAAACTCCCCAACTTGGATCAAAGCCATATATAAAAATGCACTCAATAAATCATAACGCACATACTTTATTGTTGCCGTAATACCATAGTGAGATTGAACTCACTCCTTCATAAGCTTGTGGAAACACAAATCATCTGAAATTTTAAATCTTCTGCAATTCTTGCATTCACTCACACAACAGTTAAACCCTCTCTAGGCAACCAAATTTTTACTAAGTCCCAAAAATTTCAAAAATTTCGGCAGAGTCTCCTTTGTAATTAGGCCTATCCACCTACCAGAGAATCACCAAAACTATCGTAACAACACATTCACAACTTGACAAAGCATCACAATGTATATCAATAACATTAATCTCACTATTACATGTATTATATTATAAAAATTGATACATGGACATGTGTTGCACCTATTTGAATCGTAACATATAGAAAATACCTTTCAATGCTCCATTATTGGGCTATTCAACCAAGTAAGAAAGTTTTCTTTCCTTAATGTTTTAGACCTTCAAGGTGAGCTCCTCAACTCATAGATTTTGCATAATACATTTTACAGAAGCGATCTCAGCTCCCAGACTTACCTAACTAGTACGACAATTAGTTTCCCGTCATAAGCCAATTACCCATTAGTTTTACCTTTAGTCAATATCTTTGTATACCTTCCACTGTCATACACATTACACAATCACTTAATCTTCCTGAGTCTAAACTCATACCGTAACATAAAATTTACTTCACTCCAAATAGGAGACATGAAAAGATTCTCCACGTGCCCATAACTCGAGGCTACACATCCAATCATAATGAAAATCAAACACTTAATAGTTCATCTATCATCCTGTAGCCCTTCCTCGTCACTTCTAAGTTATATATATACATCTCGCAGTACTAACATACTCATCACATAGCCACAACAGTCATTTTCACTAATAGGGACACTACCGAACATATAAGTTCAAAAACACTTGTTCACACAATCAGCACCTCGGTGCTCCAGCCATAGGCAGAGATCCGACCTCAAGTCTTCCAGACTGGCCCAACATAAACTCGCAGGGATTACATCTCGCCCCTCGATCGGGAAATCGTAAGCCATCAAGGCACATCAAATTCTGAACGATCATGCACTCGTTCAAACACGTGGAAGGAATTTCAAGAGTTTCTTTTCAAGCTGAATCAAGGACGCACGATAAGAATTCAAGAATGTGAAGTTTTCCTAAAGGTTCTGCAGCCTCTCGAGGATAAATACAGACATCTCTGCACCGATCCGCGAGACTCTACTAAACCTGCTCATGACTCGTGAGACCTAGTAACCTAGGCTCTGATACCAACTTGTCACGACCCAAATCCCAAACCTGGTCGTGATGGTGCCTCTCGTGGAGACAAGGCCAGCCAGTCAAACCCAATTCATACTTTTAAAATAGTTATTTAACGCAATTATAGTACAACATGGTTTATTAATACCAAATAGCACAAATATAGATAAAAATGTGGAAATCCAACCCAACTCTACCCGACCGAGGTGTCACAAGTCACGAGCATCTAGAAAGATCTGTAATACAACTACAAAGCCTATAATACATAGAATAAAATCTGAAATCAAAAGGAAGAAATCCGGTGCCGCGAACGCTGGCGGTCACCTTGCTCAGCTACGATAGCAAATCCTCAACCTGCTCAAACCCGCTACCGGGTAAACCAATACCTGCATCTGCACGCGAGGTGCAGGGAGTAAAGTGAGTACTCCAACTCAGTGAGTAATAAAAGTAAATAACAACTGAGCAATGAGAAATCACGTAAGGCAAACCATCATGCTATATAAGACAGTATAACCCTTGAGAAAACAGTGAAACCGTGAAATCTTTAGAAATATCTGGGCTCAGTTTAAAACTTCTTTTGAAAATATCTTTCTCCAACAGTTAAGAATGCAAAACAAGTAGTGCAAGCCAGCACAAAAGTCAGCCCCTCGGGCACAGCACTCCATTAACAATTATCACCAGGGTATCAGGTAAGCAGTGCAAGTAGTAGCATGAAAGCCAATGAAATGAGAGTGCTGAATGTCATGACAAATAATACAAACAGAAACAAATGCATGAGTGCAATGCAATGCATATGACGGTACACTCCGGTACCCACTGCGGCATGCAGCCCAAGCCATCCATATATTTTATCATCGACAGCGCTCACTGGGGGGTGTGTACAGACTCCGGAGGGGCTCCTACAGCCCAAGCGCAATATCAAGCCATCTCGTGGCATCAAAATCCAGGCCCTCGGCCTCATATCAATATCAGTATAATCAACTAGGCTCTCGACCTCAATATCAATGTACTCAACCAGGCTCTCGGCCTCAATATCAATATATTACCACAGTGGCGCGCAGCCCGATCCCATAAATGTAATACCGCTGCGACGCGCAGCCCGATCTCAGCACAATAGCAAATAAATTATTCAGCCCAAACTTCATTAGAAATATTATTTAAGTCCCAAGTTTTGAGAAAAGTGGTTGAGTTTGCAAAATAGTATTTAATACTAGAACTGGGTTCAATTTTCTGTACACCTGGTAAAAACCCAGTAAAACAATCCCTGAAGGATTCACATAATTGGCACGAAGCCCAAACATGGCAATTAGCCCAAATTGTGATGATAACAAGTAGTTTCAGTCAATTACGCGGTAAAATCAACAATCGGGATGGATCAAGTCACAATCCCCAACGGTGCTCTACCCCACGCTCATATCCGGCGTGTAAGTCACCTCAATACAGCACTATGGTGTGCAAGTCTGGGGTTTCAAACCCTCATGATATCATTTACAATCATTACTCACCTCGAACCGGTGAAATCTCTAGCTCTCGACGCCTTTGCCCCTAAAATCGGCCTCCACGTGCGTCGAATCTAACCAAAATCAAAGCGAATACATCAGAATATGATAAGGAAACATAACCCAATTGAAAATAATTGAAAAACATCAAAATCCCGAAATTTGGCAAAACCCGAGCCCCGGGCCCACTTCTCGAAAATCAGAAATATTAACATCATCGGATTCCTTATCTCGCCACGAGTCTAACCATACCAAAATTATCCAATTCCGATATTGTTTGGTCCTTTCAATCATCATTTTACATTTTGAAAGATTTTACCAATTTTCTTCCCAAAATCTATCCCAAATCACAATTAAATGATGGATTCAATGATATATTCATGTAATCTAGCCAAATCTGAGTTAGAACTATTTACACCAATGAATTTCTTGAAAAACCTTCAAAAAATCGCAAAAATCCGAGCTCTCATGGGTAAAATATCAAATAAACCCCAAAATCTCGTATTTATAAAAGTAGCCCCAGATTTTCACCTCCGCGGTCCGCGCAAAACAAGTGCGGTCCTCGCTATGACGAACGCGGCCGTGCTAATTTTTGACTGCAGTGACAGGCTTTGGTATTTTGGCCATATCTTTTGCTACGGATGTCCAAATTGTGATATCTTTACCATTCTGAAAACTAGACACAAAGGGCTACAACTTTTTGTTTTAATTATCTCAAAATTCCTTGTAGATCAAAAGATATAAGCTTCTAAAATAGGACCAGCGGCAGGTTCTTGACCGCGGCCGCGCCCAATTTTTGTGCGGTCCGCGCGACGCCTATCGCGGCCGCGCCCATTTTTGTGCGGTCCGCACAGCACTCACCGTGGACACACTTATTTTTGTGCGGTCCGCACGGGTGGGTTCTGAGGCCTGCAACCCTTCTGGACCTTCTACAGCTATAATTTTTGGTTTAAAATATCCCGGAACTCACCCGAATTCCTGAGAATTCAAATCAATTGTACCAACACTTTCTAAAACCTTATTCAAACATGTTCCAATCATCAAAACACTTCAAACAACATCAAATCTCTCAAAACACATCGGATTAAAGCCTAAATTTCTAAAATCTTCTGAAATACGTTTTTAATCAAAACCCAACCAAATCACGTCCGAATGACCTGAAATTTTGCACACACGTCCCAAATGACAAGATGGCACTACAGCAACTTTTGGAATTCCGTTCTGACTCCCGGATCAAAATTTCACCTACCAACCGGAATTCGCCAAAATACTAACTCCGCCAATTCAAGCCTGATTCTACATCGGACCTCCAAAATCATTTCCGATCACACTCATAAGTCATAAATTATCCCCCGAAGTTAACCGAATCATCGGAATTCAAATCCGAACCCCCTAAATCAATAGTCAATATCCGATTAACTTTTCCAACTTAAGGCTTCTTAAAAGAGACTAAGTGTCTCATTTCTTATTAAAACCACTTCAAATCAACTCGATTACACAAGATATGGATAATGAAGCATAAGGAAGCTAAAAATGGGGAAATCGGAGCGGTAACTCATGAGAATACGGGTCGTCACAAATATCAATAGTGTCAGAAGGGGAAACCTTCCTTTACTTGTTAGCCCTAGCAGTACCAGGGGTCTTAGCCGTGGAAGTTCTGTTCTTCTTGGGGTTGTAACTATCACCTACTTTCTTCAATAGGTCTGCGAGGGTTTCTTCAAATGATGAACCAGGTTCATCTACTTTTTGCCCATGGTTAACCGGCTCTTCAGAGGCTTTGCCAGACCCACTTCCCCTTGTTTTCTAGACACTCTCCTCCAGTTTATCTGATTTTACTCCACAAATAGCCATTCTACCTTTACCAGAAGTGGGTAAAGAATCAACCACTCTTTTCCCCATTCCTCTTTCTTTATTTCCAACACCCTCACTCTCTTTTTCTTTTTCCTTTTTATTTTTACCACCTCTCTTTCTGGACTCAGAAGTTTCTACATCCACCACAAATCCAACCAAAATAAACCTATTCTCTAGATTTTCAGCCAACTCAGAAACGACCTCAGTAGTAGTATTTGGGCCAGAAGTTACATGTTCAGTATCAGAAGACCCAATTTCTTCCCCCTCAATATCAGACTTGAAGTATTCATTAGAGTTTTGGGGTTCTTGGCTTGGCTAGATTTAAATTGTGCGTCTATGTTCTTTGATAATTCCCTCCCAGCCACTTTCTTGCGAGCATCTTTACTCGTCTTTTCTTAGGCTAAGAAGTGGTTGAAGATGAGGAGCATGGTGGGGAGTGCTAGGGTTATCAGAGGGGTTAGTCATTTTGTGCTTGGTTATTTTAAAGAAAGAAGAAAGGTAGATTGATTTTTGAAGGACGAGAGAAGATGGAAAGAATTTTTGATGGTTTGAGAATTATGAACAGAAGGAAGAGATGATGATGATCAATTTAAAGGGAGTGGGTAATTAATGGGTAACGACAGACTCATCAATCTTTTAGAAGTTTAATCGAACTGAAATGTCAGTTTTGAATAGAAGGTGGAGTCTTCCCTAAAATCTAGCTGATTTAATTTGGTTAGGACTCTTTTGAACGGAACTGGTTCAAATTAATTGGATAGGATTAAGAGAAATTTGAACTTAGGTAGGACTCTGTTCAGGATTCAAATATTATTATTTCAAATCATGCAGAGTGTAATAAATATACTATGTTATCTTGATTAACCAAGTTCTTCACTAATAATTCTCTTGTGTAAGTCTAAATTTTCCAAAATAGAGAAAATATCATCAGAGATTAATAAATTATTTTAACACATGGCACAAGAGTATACTATTGAAAGTATGAGGCTCAACAAAAATTAGTCTAATTATATACACATTTCATAGATTTTCTAACCAAATTTTTTTTCCATTTTTTTCATTATTCAATTTTGTTTCAATTTTTTTCATTTTTTTCGTTTAACCTTGAACTGGTCCTTTTAGGTGATCTTAATCATCACTAATTCCAACATGTTCCTCTCAAAGTGATCTCTACTTAAGGCTTTTATTAAGATGTCAGCAATTTATTTGTCGGTAGCACAAAATTCCACAGTGATCAAGCCTTTTTCATAGTCGTACCTCAAAAAATGGTGCCTAACATCTATATGTTGAGTTCTCTTATGATGAACCGGATTCTTTGTCATACTAATGGCACTAGTGTTATCACAAAATATAGGGATACACCCAACATCAATTCCAAAGTCCAATAATTATTGTTTGATCCATAGCAATGGAGCACAACATGAAGCAGCAACAACATACTCAGCCTCAGCAGTAATGAAGGCCACTAAATTTAACTTTTTGGTAGCCCATGACACAAGACATGAACCAAGAAATTGTGCCATATCTGAGGTGCTCTTCCTATCCACAAGGAAACCTGCATAATCAGCATATCCCACTAGGTTAAACTTACTACCTTTTGGATACCAAAGACAAAGGTCAATTGTGCCTTTCAAGTATCTCAATATTCTCTTGAGAGCAATCAAGTGGGACTTCTTTGGATTTGCCTGAAATCGAGCACAAATACCTACACTGAAAACAGTGTCAAATCTGCTAGCATTGAGATTTAAAAGAGAACCATTCATTTTCCTATAGAACTTCTGATCAACAGATGAACAAGGTTCATCTATATCTAATTTTGTGGTTATTGTAATAGGAGTATTGATTTCTTTTGATTCTTCCATTTAAAACCTTTTAAGTAATGTTGTCACATATTTCTGCTAATGGATCATAGTTCCATTTTAGTTTTGTTTAATTTGTAAGCCTAAAAAGAAATTAAGATATCCATCATACTCATTTCAAATTCATTCCCCATTAGTTTAGCAAATTTCTTACTTAGTTTATCATTAGTTGCTCCAAAGATTACATCATCAACGTATACATGCACTACTAGGAGGTCTTTACCTTTTTCCTTCAAGAATAAAGTGTTATCGATTTTACCTCTCTTGTAGTCATGCTCAAGCAGGAATTTTGATAATCTTTCATACCATGTTCTAGGAGCCTGCTTGAGCTCATAGACTGCCTTACTTTCAAACCCTGGAGGTTTCTTGACAAACACTTCTTCCTTTAAATAGCCATGAGGAAGGCATTCTTGATGTCCATTTGGTGAAGAGTGAATCTTATTGCTTCTTACCTTGAAACTGGAGCAAAGGTCTCATCATAGTCTATGCCCTCCTCTTGGCTATATCCTTGAACCACCAATCCTACCGTGTTCCTTGTAACTGTTCCATCTTTATCAAGTTTGTTTTTGAATATCCATTTTGTGTCAATTACTAATATGTCCTTGGGTCTTGGTACCAGATGCCAAACTTAACTCCTTTCAAACTGATTGAGTTCATCTTGCATTGCATTTACCTAATCTGTATCCTTCAAAGCTTCAGCAACATTTTTAGGTTTAATAAGAGATAAGAAAGCATCAAAAGCACAAATATTCTTTAATGAAGATCTGGTTTTAATTCCAGAGATTGGATCAGTAATTATGTTGTCAATGGGATGAGAACTTTTGTACTTGTAAGGTTTTACAACCAACTGGTTTCCTCTTGATATTTCTCCAATGTTTTGTTGTTGAAGAACAGGTTCATGGACAGGTTTTATCGAGGCATGAGATTCAGTTCCTCTTTGTTCAGTTCCCTTTGTTAGGTTTACCTGAATAGAAGAACCTGTTCCATCACATGTTCCTTCTTCTGGTGCAACTTCATCCTGGGCTGTGATTTCATTTAAATTTCTTACCAGCCCAATTGTTTCATCTTCATGTTCCTATCTCTCAGAAAGAATGTTAGTTTCATCAAAAATCACATGTACACTTTTTTCTACACACAGTTCTTTTGTTGTATACCCTATAAGTTTTACTATGTGAAGAATATCCCAAGAATACTCCCCCATCACTTCTAGGATCAAACTTACCTAGGGAGTTTTTACCATTGTTGTGCACAAAGCACTTGCATCCAAATGCCCTAAGATAGGATATATTTGGGTTTTCCCCTTTAAGTAACTCATAGAGAGTCTTCTCTACAAGAGGTCTAGTCATGTACCTATTTTTGATGTAGCATGCAGTACTTGCAGCTTATGCCCAGAAGCTATGGGGCAGTTTACTAGAAAGAATTATAGTCCTAACCATATCTTCAAGTGTTCTATTCTTTATTTCAACTATTCCATTTTGTTCTGGAATCCTAGGAGTAGAAAAATTATGATATATGCCATGCACATCACAAAATTCAGCAAACGTAGCATTTTTAAATTCAGTTCCATGATCAGACCTAATTGATGCAAGTTAATTACCTAGTTGTTTATGAGTTTTTCTAACAAAAGAAGTAAACATGTCAAAGCTTCATCTTTAGATGTAAAAAAACAATATCTAAGTAAACCTAGAGTAATCATCAATAAGCACCATAACATATCTCTTACCACATCTACTTAATGTTTTCATTGGACCACAGAGATCCATCTGGACCAGTTCCATTGTTACTTACCACTTTATTGCATTTAAAAGAGGATCTTACCTGTTTCCCCTTGCACAAGCCTAACAAACTTTGTATTCATTGAACTTGATGTTAGGCAGCCTATCACCAAGTCCTTGGAGACTAACTTGTTGAGTTGACTTAGACTTGCATGTCCAAGTTTTTGTGCCAAAGGAGAGGATCATTGTCCAACACACTTAAACAAGTGAGTTCATTTTCTAAAAGTGTGGTTAGATCTATAATGTATATATTGTTTACTCTTTTTTCCTACAAAATAATCTTGTCAGTGGTAAGATTAATCATAAAATATTTGGTAGAGGTGAAAGCTACCAAGTTACCTCTATCACACAATTGTGATACACTGAGTAGACTGTATTTTAGGTCATCGATCAAGTAAAAATTCTCAATAGAGTGAGACTCAGTCTTACTTACCTTTCCAACTCTAATGATATCACTTTTCTTCCCATTTACAAAGGAGTCATTTCCTCTTTTGGGGTTCTCAAGTGAAAGGAACTGGTTCTTGCTTCCTGTCATGTGCTTTGAAAAGCCACTATCCATGTACCATATTTGGTTCACTTGGACCTGCAAAAGGAAATTAGGGGTTAGTGTTAGGAACCCAAACTAGTTTGGGTCCCTTTCTATAGGAAAAAGAGTCAATTAGATTCTTTTTGGCCCATCCTAGCAGCCAATTTTTCCCTAGAACGAATATTTTATTCTTTTGACTTGCCTTTTCTTTTACAGTACATTCACTTTTTTAGTGACCAGTCTTACCACAGTGTATGTAGATTTTGTTTTCAGGAAGTGTGAGGTACTTGATTTTGGGATCCAACTTAGGTGCAGGGGTACTGTAGCCAAGTTCTCTCTTATTGCTACTATGGTGTTCATGTAGCCATGAAAGTGCATCGGCGAACCTATTCCATTTACAGGTTCTGTCTAGCTCGTGCTTGACCTTGCTTAGATCCTCTTTTAGGACTCTTATCTTCTCATCTCTTTTGTACAACTCATCTTTCATTCTTCCTAGGTTTTCTTCTAAAGTGAGTTGTGTGTGATCAACTTTCTTTTTACCTGTTCCTAATTTCAGTTTTAGATTTTCATATCTAAGCTCTAGGACAGTGGTGTCAAGTTCATGAACCTAGTTCTTTAACTCAGCATTTTTACTATCACTTTCACTAGCCCTAAATTCCAGATTTTTGCACTTAGCTTTCAAAATCACACATTCCTCAGACACTTGTTCCTTTTCATTGTTTAGATCCTCAAATTCATTAATGAAATCCAGGAGTAACTCAGATATCCTTTCGTTAGACAAAAATTTAATCTTGTCTTTTAGATGAATTACACTTATCTCAGATTCCTCATCAGATTCTCCAATGGCCAAAAGTGCTTGTTCATATCCATCTTCATCATCTGAGCTTTCTCCCCAAGCAGCAACTATAGCCTTTGTTGATCCTTTGTTCTTATTGGGTTGAACCTATTCCTTCTTCATGTTTCTTCACTCAGCTCTATCCCTTTTCCATTCAATTTTCTATTGAGAGCAGTTTTTGATGTGGTGATCAGTGTTACCACACTTGTAACATCCCTTATTGGTTTGATTTTCAGGAACCCTTGGTTTTCTATAGTTTCCACTTCTTGAAGGACCCTTTCCTCTCATTAGGTACTTCTTGATCATGGCCATTTCATCATCTTCTAGTTTAGAACCTTCAGTGATTCTGAGGGTCAGGCTCCTTTCTTTCTTGGGTACATCCATCTTTATGGTTTATCTTCTAAGTTAATAAGCAGTGAGATTTCCAATTAGCTCATCTAACTTGAGAGTGGCAATGTTCTTTGATTCCTGAATGACAGTGATTTTGCTCTCCCAAGTGACTGGTAAAACCCTTGTCAGAATCTTCTCAACTCTGTCTTCTTCAGAGATAATCCTTCCAAAAGACTTAAGTTCATTTGTCAGTGTGGTGAACCTTGTATACATCTCCTGAATGGGTTTCCCTTCCTTCATGGTGAAATTCTCATATTGAGAATATAGTAGTGTTCCTCTGGATTTCTTTACTTGAGGTGTTCCTTCATGAGCCACTAGCAAAGTGTGCCAGATTTCCTTAGCGGTGGTACATCATTGAATTCTAATGTACTCGTCTGGACCAAGTCCACACACAAGCCATTTCTTGGCCTTAGCATTCTTCTCCCATTTCCTCAAGTCCTCAACAGTGTAGTCAACTTTCGTTTTTGGTACATCTACTCCTTCAGCATTCTTCTTCAAAGTAGCCAGGGGACCATCAATGACAATATCCCATAGCTCATAGTCTTCTCCGAGGTTGTGATCTCTCATCCTGTTTTTCTACCAAGAGTAGTACTGCCCATTAAAAAGTAGAGGTCTAGCAGTGGATTGCCCTTCCCAGTTTCCAAGTGGTGTGCTCATCTTGATCTGTTCCTAAGGTGTTAGCCTCTTCAAGGATAACCCGCTCTGATACTAATTGATGTTTTATACTTCAATAACACACAAGAGGGAGGAGATGATTTGTGTGGTATCCAATTTTTTGCTTAAACTGACTATGGAAGGACATGGTTCTTCTAAGTGTTGCTTAACCTACTATTGCTGAAATAGTAAATGCGAAAAGTAAAGAACACAAGTATTTTACGTGAAAAACACCTGGCTAAAAGGGTAAAAAAACCACGACCTACTTTCCAGTATGATTTCTCAAAATCTCCACTAAATCACTGAGCCAAAAACTGCATTTACAAAACACTTTTGTAAACCTAGGATTAGCTCTAATCCCGTTGTAGCAAACAGCCTCTAACTGTTGCAACAACTTCAAGTTAACTCTAACTTGAATACTCTGAGTACATATTACAATTGCGTCTAGATAAAGCTGAAACGTACAATATGAAAACACCTACTACAACTGAATTAGAATTAAAAAACAAACACTTGGAACTGGTTCTTCTATCTGGTTCATGTAGCTTCAGGTTTGCACACTTGAATCACACACGAACTGCTTGCAAAATGCCTTGCTATTTTGCTTTCAATTCCTATTTAACTTCTGCGTTTGCGCATGCCTGTAAAAAGAGAACGTCTTGCAATATATATAGTTAGTAGATGAAGAAATAACTAGAGTTCTAATGCTACACTTCCTTGGTGGAAGAGTTCTAGATGATCTCAACTTCTAACTCCTTCCCTATCTTGGATATGAGTAAGGAGTCCTTCTCCTTATCAATTATGCAACCTTTTCAATCATGAGATATCAAATCTCTCAAGTTAAGCTTATCTCCTTCACGTGCATCCCACATGCTCGAATCTGCCCGTTTCTATGCACCTAAGGGATGGACCTGGTTCATGCCTGAGTTTTCTTTGTCAATCTTCAAAACTAACCTTCACTTGGGCCAACACAGGGTCATGCCCTCCAGGCCCGATTCGAATCCCAAAATTTTGGAGAACATTATCAGATAATCAAGCATGACTAACAAAGGGTCGTGATATCCGTATCCAGCAGGATGTCACGGCGTGAATCTCGGCACATATCGGCAGAAAATTAGTGATTAGTAAAACGGAAGATTTTTATCTTTTATGGAATTGTACTTAGGGTAAAACTCCCCTATTATATAAAGGAAAGTCTAACTATTTATTGAAACACATTGTAACACACATATCAAGGCAATATACTCTCATTTTCTCTGTTATTCGAAGTTCTTGCTTTTGTTTATCAGTTCTTCATTATTGTGAGCCCGGGACCGAAAGCAGGCATTTCATTAAAGCTGTTAGTGAGTCCAGGATCACTCCTCTTAAGTGGTGTGACAATTTATAATGTTCTTTATCAGTTTATTCTAACGCAATTTATCATTTGTATTTAGGAGTACTGCATCGTCAAAAAGTTTAGATAGAGATAAATCTTTTCCTTTCCTGCAAAGTAAAGTAATCAGCTCACTTAGCTTCAAGAACTTGCATTTCGACAGACCACAACCATTCATACTGCATTTACTTTTCTTTTTACTGTCTCCGGAACAAGGCTGTTTTTCATTGTTGTGTACTGTTTAGCTCTTTTTGTGGTGAACAAGAATGCCCTTTAAGGTATAACATCTCGTTGCTCGCATAATCAAAATTTGTATACGGAAACGCGGAAAATTAAGAAAGCTAGAACTGATCTATAGAATTATTAGTAATAAGAAAAGAGGTTGTTCCATAATTAAAATAAAATAAATGACTTCCTAATTCCAAATCAATACTCCCCCGTCCATTTTAGTTGTCATATTTCTCTTTTACATGTTCCTTAAAAAATTATTAATAAGAAGGCTTTTTGACTACTATACCCTCATTTATTACTCTTCACTTCTAAGTTTCTTATGTTATGTAGTCCAAGAGATTTTTACTTCGAAGAACATTTAATACCACTAAAACAAATTTGATTATTAGTGATGAATTATTTTGTCACCTAAAATTCATATTCCGTCACAAAAGGTCTTTGGTGACAAAAAAAAAATTTGTCAATCTTTTGTCCTTAAAACAACGTCACTAATAGTATACAAAGACAACTTTGTGTTTCGTCACTAAATAAAGTTATATTAACTACGAAACCATTTTTTGTCCCTAAATTAATATAATTTATGACGAACTTGTTCGTCAAAAAAATATTAAAAATCATCGTTAATAGTGCATTTTCGTCACTGAAAAAGTTATTAATTCCTATAAAACTTCTTTGTCACTAATTATTTAGTTTAATTAGTGACGACATAAGTTGTCTATAAAATTACATATATTTCGTAGTTGAACAGTTGCAATATCGTCGGTAAAGAATACCTACTTTGTCCCTAATTGTATAAATTAGTGACAACTCTGCTCTTATAAATAAGGTTTACAATTACGTAGTTAAATTATCATTTCGTCACTAAAAATATTAATTTTAGTGACAACAAAAACGTTACTACAAATTATCAGGATTAGTGACAATTACAATTCTCAAAAATACAAAGATAATTCATTGTCAAAGAAAATATTATATATTATTGATAAGAAAATTCTAGGACAATGTCTATTTTTGTCACATATTTTTGACGAACTAATATCGTACAATAAAAATATGATTGTTTAAAAAAAATACAATGTAATCTAATCAGTATTACATTTTCTCCTTTCTTGTGAGTTCTTTCCACTTGTTTGAAGGCGAACAAACATTTTGAGCAGTTATTCCCAACATTTGAGAGCTCTGCTGATGGAATTGCCTTGATTGACCTCCATTTACCAACTAGGATCTCTAATATCATCTTTTCTTCCAAAGAGTTCTTTATTTCTCAATAACCTTATTCTAGCTTGTCCACAACCTTCCTGTTTCCAGATAAATCTGCATATATATATATATATATATATATATATATATATATAGATTTATCTGGAAACAGGAAGGTTGTGGACAAGCTAGAATAAGGNNNCTTGATTGACCTCCATTTACCAACTAGGATCTCTAATATCATCTTTTCTTCCAAAGAGTTCTTTATTTCTCAATAACCTTATTCTAGCTTGTCCACAACCTTCCTGTTTCCAGATAAATCTGCATATATATATATATATATATATATATATATATATATATGCCAAAAAATATGGAGCATATATATTGGTAGTAATTTCTAAATTATAACTCAACTATTCAGAAATTTAGCTTCACTTTGCAATGCTTTTTTCAGTCATTTTTCTCATATATATAGTAGTTGTCCTGAATTTCGTTTAGAGGCAAAAATCCCAAAAACTAGCGCCAAAACACGATTTGTTTCTCCATTTTACAGAATTGTGAAAATATATTTTGGGGGTATCGGCGAGTTTGAAGAGTTATAGAAAGAAGATCCCGGGAAATTAAGGAAGCAGAGATATCACTGGATAATAGAATATAGTGCTTTACCCAACGTTTATCTCTATCTTCCACTAATTCTAAAATAGGGAAAGAATGGTCAAAAAAAACTTTAACTTATGAAAATAATAATAAATAAAACTTTATTATAGTATTACACCCAACTTGTATCAGCCGAATGCCCGAATATAGTGCAACACCCCACTTATATGGAAAAAATAGTAAAATAACATTTTTATAAGTAATGATGAATTAATAGTAAAAAGATGATGAATTAATAGTAAAAAGAAACTTTAACTTGTGAAAATAATACTAAAATAAAATTCTACTTTAGAAGGTATATGCTTCATATCCCATCTTTGGACGACTTTTATGTGTTAAATAATTATATGAAATATTTTTCTAGAAATAAACTAGCTAGAAATATTTTATGCGTTAAATATAGATATTTTTTCTTCAAACTTTGATACAATAAACTTTAATTGGAATTCCAAAAACTATTAGCGACAAAAACTAAGGTCATAATTAAATATAAACTTTAGTAGCTAAAGTTTATAATGTTTAACTACAAATTTTAATTTTGTCACTATTGTAATACCGTATTTTTTGTGACGAAACTTTTTTGTGTCCAAAGTTTTACCAATTTTAAGACAAAATAGTATTTGTCACAAATTGGGTATGTCATTAATGACAAAATAATATGTCACCGATAATATACATTTTGTGGCTAATGTTATTCAATAATGGCGCCAACTTTTCTTTTTGTGGGAAACTTTAGTGGACAAAACTTTTGCTATGAAATTTTATGTTTCGTCATTAAATGTATACGCTTATGTATTTAAATACTAAATGTAATTTTTGTCACGAAAAGTAAATAATTAGTGACGAATTTTGTGTCGTAGCTAAAATATTTGTAGCTAAATATCATATTTGTTGTAGTGTACCAAGGGCAAAATAGAACAATGGCACTCCCACTGTTTCAATTTATTTGGCACATAGTTTTTTTTTTTTTTAAAAAAGAGAAGACTTTTAAATTTGTGTTGTAAAATGAGGACATATATTTTGTGTGCCTATAAATTATTGCATAAACATAAACTGTTTTCAACTATGTAAAGTGGTTATTTTTTTGGACACATACTAAAAAGAAAATAGGTTCGCATGAATTGAAACATATGGAGTAATTAAATATACCTTGAATATTTAAAAGTGACAACTATATTGGACTAGGTATATTTAGTAATCAGGACAACTAATGTACCTAAAGTATTAATATTCCGAGTTGTACAGACAACAAATGCCTTTGACTACATGAACAGATGGAGAAAAAAAAGACTTATCCGATGTGTATGCTCCGAGAGTTAGTTGAATAAAATAAAAATTTTGAATCACTTTGACATTCAGAAACCCACGCAAACTAGCTAATTTCAACAAGACGTCTTTTCTAAGGCACAATCATTTGAAGTTCATAACAAAAGGTTTTCCGTCTCTCTTTTTTCAGGTAACTTCTGTTCATAGAACTAAATCGCCTTCTCTTCCGCAGTGTTTTGAGCTGTCATTAGAATTTTGCTTTAAGATTTTATATATATAGTAGTAATTAATATTTGATCTATCACACAATATAATGTTTCACCAAAGAATGTTCAACTGCCCGCTCTTCCTTGGTTGTAGCTGAAGCAGGGGCGGAGCTTGAACGCCGAATTTAGGCCGAACCTAAATTGTCATTCAAAAATTTGGGAACAAATAACGTTGGAATCTTGCCCCACCTCTGAGCTTAAGCCCTGTCTACTCAAGAAGTCACGTCTAGAGTCTAATACCCTAGAAAAAAATGATCTGCTGGTGCAATACTTCAATATAGGCTAGGTGAATATACATAATCACGTAAATTAGGCATATCTGCTTACCCCTTGATAAGTTACGTTGACTTTGCTTACAAACTTTCGATGCTTTGAATGATTTCCATGTGACATTGTGCGACTGCTACCGTTTGTGATGGCGAGATAATCTGATATCCCACATTTACAACTCATTTTTGTGCAGCTTACAGCAATTTTATTCTCATTTACTAATCATGATCAGAATTGAAAAATTAAATAAAATCCTCCCTCCTGCCAATTTTGATCTCTATAAATATATTAACATCTTCCCTCTATTCCCAACACACAATTCAAAACATTTCTCAAACACAATTAGCAGGAGAGATGGAGGTGTACTCTACCTGCAAAAGCTTGAAGTTTCCCCTTTTGGCAATTGTTTTATTCATTTTTCTAACTTCGCCTGCAGCCACAGCTGCTAGAGTCTCTCGGCCAACCTACACAAACTTCGTCAAAACCAAATGCAACTTCACCACATACCCTTCACTCTGCCAGAAAACACTAATTCCCTACGCTTCTTCAGTGAAAATCAATTCCACAAGGCTATGCAAAGCAGCCCTTAACGTAGCCATAAGTGGCGCTCGCAGCGCCACTGTAGCTGTCTCGGGACTGAAAAAGAAGAAAGGTATAACCAAAATTGAAGCCGCCGCTATCAAAGACTGTTTTGTGGATGTCAAGGATGCTGTATACGAACTCAAACTGGCTGTTGACGCAATGGGACATTTGAGTGATAAAGATAAAGAATTTCAGTTGGCTAATGCCAAGACATATGCAAGTGCTGTAATAACAGACGCAGATTCATGCACTGAAGGTTTCTCTGGTCGAAAGGTAAATCCAGCTGTGAAGAAAATAGTAAATAGTTGCATGGCAAATATTACCAAACTTGCTAGCAATGCGTTAGCCCTCATTAACCATCTTTATTAAAAGTTTATGTAAGTGGATCCGTGGAAGGATTCAGCTCTGATTTCTTGGAATTAATGCACATGAGTTTCTTCTTATTATATTCTGGATTTGGAATCTTGTCTAACTCTGTTTAAGACACCATTTTAAATATAGTTATTCCATTTTCTTGATGCAGCTTCTGGTCCATGTCTTCTTCCTTATTACACTATATCTGTAGCAATTTTTTTTATTTGACCGGTATATAGTATTGATTTCAGCCGCATTAGGTGTTCAGTTTTTAGAAAGTTGCACTTCCACCCAAATTCTAGCGGAAAAATCAAAAGGATTAAGAAGAAACCGAACCCATTAGCTTTTTAGTTTTTATTTTTCTTTGCTAATTAAGCCAAAAAAAAAATGTGAGAGTAAACCATTGAAGTGTATGATTATCTCATCTAAAAACTTAAACCGTTAGAGATGACATACCCCTCACATGCGGGTTTGATTATTTTTTGATGAGTCAAGCAAGTGAAAATATTGTCAGTATTGAGTGGCTGTGAGACTCAAACACCTCTACTTGTTCTAATACCATGTTATAGTGTGTGATCATCTTATCTAAAAGCTTAACACACTTCAGCATGAACTTACATTCATCAAGGCCCAATGTCCTAATGGCGTTAGAGATCATAATTGAAATACAAAGTAAATGTGTGATGTGTGCACACCTTAAAAGGACAATATTGAAAGAAAAAACTAAGCTAGCGAATGACAGATAAGGGAGTCCTAAAGAACATGGGGAAAAGATAATAGTAACAGTTTTGTGGTAACAACTTAGTTTCGGTACTTTTCCAGTTCTATTTATTGTATGGGATCGAATTTGACTGATCACACCCCTGAGCCAGCACGACCGTCAGTGCATATGTGAGTCTAGTTAAAAGGACGATTTGGGGACAACACAAGGGACGATCTCACGACCATGTCGGCCCCTCTACCGCGTGTACTTATTTTTGTTTCCTAAATATTTAAATAAAGACCCTTCGCTATATAAAGGGGGTTTGAGCTGTGTAAAAGGGATTCGATTGATAATACAGGATCTCTCTAATATTGTCTTTTTCTCTTCTCTCTAACATTGTCTCTCCCATCTCTCTAAGATTATCATCTTCTCCCTCCCCCCGATTTATATTATTGCTATACGAATCAATTACAAAGATCATCCTAGAGTCTATTATCTTCGATTACGATTTACCCCTTCATCTATATTAATTGATTTGCTTAAAAAGTGTTCAACAACTTTTGAGCCAAACAATTTGGCGCTGTCTGTGGGGATTTCGGTAGTCGAAATCATAGTTCACATCTAGGATACAACAATCAATGTTCTTCAAACTCCATAGAAACCAACAAATGGCAGATAAAGAATCAAGGCTGAAAATGATAGCAGATGTCTCAACCAACCTCATAGGCCTCCTCAACGAGGCCGGTAGAGAAAATGTCGCGAATGTAACAGCAAGTAGTGTTCCGGAGGAGGAGATCTCACCCTCTTCACTCGAAGATCTAACGATCTTGCATGAAATAGGGGCTTCCACATCCGCAGTAAAGGAAACGCCCCCAGTAGTCAAAAAGCTACTAGAGAAATGGTTGACGAACACTCTAAGTGGCATGCTCGAGAAACCATCTTAGGGAAATCTTAAAGATTCATCAACGGCGGAAATCGCTGCTGCCGCCGATGAGCCAAATGTTACACAAACAAGCAGCGCCCACATCGATGTCGATGCAAGCGATAATGCACTCGTGACCATTCTTAAGAAAATGGAAGAAATGGAGAACGAGAATAAAGCGCTTCGTGATCAAATGAAGGAACACCAGGAAAGGGTAGACAAAATGCTTGGTGCCCCTAAGCTACTGCCGAAACGCGACGTGGGAAGGTTCGTCGAGAAACCATATAGCGAGGAAGCTACTCCTCACCCAATCCCTAAAACCTTCAAGATGCCCTCGTACTTGAGAATATACGACGGGACCATGGATCCAGAAGACCATCTAATCCATTATGTAACCGCCGTAAAAGGCAACGACTTATCGAAATAACAGGTGTCGTCTGTGTTGCTGAAAAAGTTGGGTGAAACTTTGATAGGAGGAGCGCTAACATGGTACTCTCAACTGCTAGCCAGATCGATATCGACGTTCGAAGCGGTGACGGATAACTTTGCCACCGCTCATGTAGGAGTAAAGAAGGGTGAAGCGGGGGTCAATGATATCTTTGCAAACAGGCAAACAATGGGTGAAGGACTCAGGGACTTCCTAGCCCGAATCAACAGGGTAAGAATGGGTTTGCCGAACGTATCAGAAGGAATGGCAGTCGTTGCTTTCCAAAACGGGTTGAACAGAGATGGGTCGAAAGAAACCAAGAAGGTGCTCAACCGACTCATGAAGTATCACCCCACCATGTGGGAAGAGATTCACAATGCCTATTGCGTAGAAGTAAGAGCAGATGAAGACAATCTTAATGGTCCAACCCAACGACTGACATCAGTACAATCAGAGGCAAGGAGGGATCGACGTAACGACGGGCGACGGGAACCACTCCCACAATTCAGTAGAGAAAGGCATCAGCCTTACGTTAGAGCCCCAAATCCGCCTCCTCCAAGACATCCAGACGTCGTACAGTGACATGCCGCCCCGCTTCGGAATGAAAGAGGTATGCCTCCATTATTATCCGCTCATAACTTTTGTGTCTCTCTTTCAGAAATAGTGTACGCACTGGAGAAGCTGGGAACGAAGGTGCAATGGCCACAGAAAATGAAATCAGATCCTAGTGCAAAGAGGTCAAACGTCCTATGCGAATTCCATCAGGAAAGAGGACACAAGACCGAAGATTGCATAGGTCTACGATAGGAAGTGGTCAGAATACTAAACCAGAGATACCTGAAGGAGCTGCTCAGCGATAAAGGAAGGGCTAATTTCACCAGAGGACGCGATTGATCCCAAGGACCTCCAAAGCCACCTTCTCCAGCACGCACCATACAAATAATCGTTGGTGGCGGTGACGACTCGGTAATCAACCATGTGAAGTTCACCACTAAACACAAGTTGAAGCACATGATCGCTCACGAACAGTATGATGACTTCAAATACAGTATCACCTTTGATAAGTCTGATGTCGACAGTTTGTCTTTCCTTCATTACGATGCTTTAGTTATAACTTTACGTATTATCGATACTGATGTGAAACAAATCATGGTAGACGACGGGAGCGGTGCATGTATTATCCACCCAAGAGTCCTCATGCAAATGAGGCTCGAAGATAAGGTAATACCGCATTGCATAACTCTAACGAGTTTCTACAATTCAGTAGAGCGAACCTCCGGAGAGATATCACTGCCAGGTTTGGCGGGAGGAGTCATGCTGGAAACCACATTCCACATTATGAACCAGGAAACGGCTTACAACATTATCATAGGGCATCCATGGATACACGCCATGCGAGCCATCCCCTCGAGTCTCTATCAGGTAATCAAATTTCCAACCCCGTGGGGAATATTCAGCATCCGGGGTGAGCCACGTACCGCCCAAGAATGTTACCGGATTGCCCAAGACTGCACTCATACCAAGATGCCGAAAGGAGCAAGCACGGAAGCATAGAAATCAGCCATGTCGGGAACTAAAATCAACCCGATGACAGGGGTCATTAGGGACCCAGATGTCGTAGAAGCTTTCAAAGCGACAGTCGAGGATCTCGACACGGTCCAGCTGGGCAGCGCCGATAGTTCAAAAAGAGCCTACATCGGGCACAACCTCCCCGACCCAGGTAAGTACCATGAATTCTTGACTAACCACGCTGATTTATTTGCCTTCTCCCATTCAGATATGACGGGGATCCCAAAAGACATCGCCACTCACAAGCTGAATGTCGATCCACTTTATCCGCCCGTGCGGCAGATAAGGAGGAAATTCAATGAGGCAGTCAGTGAAGAGGTAGATAAACTACTAGCCAACGGTTCCATCAGAGAATCGAAATACCCCCAATGGGTCGCCAACGTGGTCATGGTTAAGAAGAAAAGTGGGAAATGGAGAATGTGCGTAGACTTCACCGACCTGAACAAGGCATGCCCAAAGGACTCCTTTCCATTGCCCCATATCGACCAACTAATAGATGCAACAGCAGGGCACGAACTGCTAAGTTTCTTGGACGCGTACTCTGACTATAACCAAATCCTGATGGCTGAAGAGGACCAAAAAAAGACAACTTTCATCACCCATCAAGGGACGTACTGCTATAAAGTGATGCCCTTCGGGCTCAAAAACACGGGTGCAATGTACCAGAGGTTAGTCACCAAGATGTTTAAAGAACAGCTCGGTAAGACAATAGAGGTCTACATTGATGACATGTTAGTAAAGACGGCAACGAAGGAGGACCATATCGGCCATTTGAAGCAAGCCTTCGAGATACTGAGGCAGTATGGGATGAAGTTGAACCCAGAAAAATGCGCCTTCGACGTGGCCTCGAGAAAATTTCTAGTTTTTCTCGTATCACAGCGAGGTATTGAAGTCAACTCGAACCAAATCAAGGCCATAGACACAATACCCAAGATTCTGAATAAAAAGAAGCAGGTACAGAAACTAACGGGGTGAATAGCCGCTTTATCAAGGTTCATCTCACGGTCATCGGACAGATGCCACAAATTCTTCAGCGTGCTGAGGAAAGATCGAGGGCTATAATAGAACAAGGAATGCATCGAGGCACTAAGGAAATTGAAGGCATATCTATCTTCGCCACCACTGCTCGTCAAAGCAGATCCAGGCGAGTGCCCACTCATGTACTTGGCGGTGTCTGAAGTCGCTGTCAGCGCTATCTTGGTCCGCGAAAACAAAGGTACGCAATCCCCTATTTATTATATCAACAAAACTCTAATAGATGCCGAGACGAGGTACCCGCACCTCGAAAAATTGGCTTTGGATTGGTCGTAGCTACACGAAAGTTCAGACCTTATTTTCAGTGCCATCCCATAAAGGTAATAACAACCTTCCCCCTGAAGGGCACCCTGCATAAACCCGAGCTCTCGGGCTGGCTCGCCAAATGGGCCATAGAGCTTAGCGAGCATGACGTAAACTACCACCCAAGAACATCCATCAAGTCGTAGGTGCTCTTCGACTTTGTTGCCGACTTCAGTACAGGGATATTGCCTGAGGTGGAACAAGAGGCCCTCCGTGCCTCTGCTCATACCGACCTCTGGACCCTCTACATTGACGGTGCTGCCAATGCCTCGGGATCGGGACTGGGGCTCGTCCTCGAAGTCCCCACGGGCGAAGTAATTCGCCAGTCCACAAGATGCCCCAAGATTATTAACAACGAGGTCGAGTATGAGGCTGTGATTACAGTCATGAAACTAGCCATCAAATACGGAGCCCGTCGACTCCTCCTCCATTGCGACTCTCAACTCATCGTAAATCAAGTCGTCGGGACTTACCAAATCAAAGATCAAAGGTTACGAAAATATCAGTCAGAAATCTATAAGCTGATGCCTGAGTTCGACGAATGCCGCATTGAGCAAATTCCCAGGGCACAAAACGTCGAGGCAGATAGCTTAGCCAAACTAGCAACAGGCACCAAAAATATCAATAAAGAAAATATGGTCACTCTCCTCCATTCGGCCGTCGACCACGTCGATGTATTCTCTTAAAACTTGACTTGGGACTGGCGCAACCAGTTTGTATCCTACCTACAGGATGGAACACTCCCACGCGACAAAAAAAAGCTAAGAAACTCCAGGTGCAAGCCGCTCGGTATAGCCTGATAAATCACGACCTCTACAAGAGAACGTTGGGTAGTCCCTTTGCTAAGTGCCTTGGGCCACATCAAACGAGGCAAGTATTAGAAGAGGTGCACGAAGTCCATTGTGGCACCCACATAGGGAATCGTGCCCTTGTCCGATGCCTCATCCGCGCTAGTTATTACTGGCCTACCATGAAGAAAGAGGCAGCAGATTATGTCTGAAGATGCGAGCAGTGCCAAAAGTACGCCCCCATGATACACCAGGCGGGGGAACTCCTCCATTCAGTCACCTCGCGATGGCCCTTCATAAAGTGGGGGATAGATATAATCGGCCCCCTACCGGCAGGACGAGGAAAGGTACACTTTCTATTAGTTCTAACCGACTATTTTTCTAAATGGGTGGAAGCAGGTGCGTACGCACAAATACGTGAGCAAGAGGTCATCGCCTTTATATGGAAAAATATCATATGTCGTTTCAGCATCCCCAAAGAAATTAGCTGCGACAATGGGCCCCAGTTCATCGGTAGAAAAACAACCGAATTCTTCGAGAAATGGCACATCAAGCGTATACTCTCCACTTCGTATCATCCAGCCGCTAACGGCCAAGCCGAGTCCTCCAACAAAACAATATTAAACATACTGAAGAAGAAGCTCGAAGAAGCCAAAGGGCTATGGCCCGAATTACTACACGAAGTATTATGGGCATACCGGACTACGCCCAAGTCCAGTACGGGAGAAACACCGTACTCACTGGTCTACAGGACTGGTGCAGTCATACCCGTCGAGATCGGAGAACCGAGCCTGAGATACTCCCATACCAGCGGAGCAGACAACGACGAAAACAGGTTACAAGACCTAGACGAAGCCGAAGAATGAAGAGACATGGCCCATATAAGAATGACGGCCCAAAAACAACTGGCAGAAAGATATTACAAACAAGAAAGCCAAAGTATGACCGCTCAAAGTCGGCGATTATGCTCAAGGCCAAAACACTAGCATCGAAAGACCCGAACGAGGGAAAATTGGGGACCAACTGGGATGGACCATACAAAATCATAGCAGCAGCAAACAAAGGAGCGTTCCAACTAGAAACGATGGAGGGAAAACCACTCCAAAAAAATTAGAACGTCGCCCACCTCAAATACTTCCACTTCTGAAAGGCATCTTCTAAGTCGTACTATTTTTCCCTAGCCTTAGTTTTGTCCCAATTGGTTTTCTCGAGGAGGTTTTTAACGAGGTGGCGAAGGGGATACCCGGTTGAATAGGAGCACAGGTTCACCATATCGGCCAACTGACACGGTCTGCAGGCCAATATAGTGAAGGGACTACTCTAGTTATTCTCCGTTGTATAAACAGAACTCTCCATTGTGTGAACAGAATTCTTCATTGTATGAACAGGATTCTCCATTGTATGAACATAATTCTCCATTGCATGAACAGAATTCTCCATTGAATGAACAAAGATCTCTATTACACGAACAAGTGTTAATCTCCATTCCACGACGGATACTACTTTGACGACCATCAAAGTAACATCCTAATGGCTAAGGCCATCGACATCAGTTCGACTGGGCCCGAACCTCGACGGATACTACTTCGACGACAGTCGATGTAACATCCTAATGGCTAAGGCCATCGACATCAGTTCGACCGCGCCCGAACCTCGACGGATACTACTTCAATGACAGTCGAAGTAACATCCTAATGGCTAAGGCCATCAACATCAGTTCGACCTCGCTCGAACCTCGACGGATACTACTTCGACGACAGTCGAAGTAACATCCTAATGGCTAAGGCCATTGATATCAGTTCGACCTCCCTCGAACCTCGACGGATACTACTTCGACGACAGTCGAAGTAACATCCTAATGGCTAAGGCCATCGACATCGGCTCGACCTTGCTCGAACCTCGACGTATACTACTTTGATTACAGTCGAAGTAACATCCTAATGGCTAAGGCCATCAACAACAGTTTGACCTCGCTCGAACATCGACGGATACTACTTCGACGACAGTCGAAGTAACATCCTAATGGCTAAGGCCATCGATATCGGCTCGACCTCGCTCGAACCTTGACGGATACTACTTTGATGACAATCAAAGCAACATCCTAATGGCTAAGGCCATCAACATCAATTCGACCTCGTCCGAACCTCGACGGATACTACTTCGATGACAGTCGAAGTAACATCTTAATGGCTAAGGCCATCAACATCAGTTCGACCTCGTTTGAACCTCAACGAATACTACTTCGATGGTAGTCGAAGTAAAACCCTGAGAGCCAAGGTCATCGACATCGGTTCGACATCCTTCGAACCACGGTACGACCATTCGACGAACAACAAAAACAACCTCTACGGAGGCTAAACATTATAATAAACGGACGAAGCAGCAAAAGTAAAAATTATATTACAGCAAAAATATATTTATATTCGCCCCCGCGGACGAGTTGTAATACACTATACATGCCCAAAAATTTACATTACAAGTTCATAGCTGCCCGTCACCCCCTGGGAGGTAAGCATCATTGTACCAGGAACTGGAGTCAAGGTGGTTAATGTCCTCGGAAGCAGGCCCCTCCCCATCAGGAGAGTCGGAGTAATAACCACAAGCTTCACGAGCAGTGCGAACCTCATTTCTCTGTGCCTGGACTTCTTCCTCGGTCGCCCCGCCCGCAGTATAAAGCTCACTATACACGTCGAGCTTAGCCTCCGCAAAAATCCACATTTCATGCGCACTACGATGCGCACTCTGATCAGGCGAGAGGCGGGATGAGGTAGGCTAAGAAAGCCTATTGATATCCGCCATCTTGGCCTCGAGTTCGACGGTCAGATCCGCCACCCTCCGTTGCAGGTCGACGTTCTCCGCCGCCACCCCACGGCTCAATTTAAGTTCGTCATCTTTTGCCTTGAAGAGCTTCTTCAAACTCACTGTTGCAGGCCACGGCCTTCATCAACTCGATGTCCGCCTCCTCCAGCTCAGCTCCCCTACATTCCAACTGGGACTGCCCCGGTTTGACCGCCGCTCGATGATTAGAACGGTACGTCCGATACTTTTTAACATCTTTTTGTAGAGAGCCGTCCGTTTTTTCTCACGGCATCCTCTCTCCATTTCCAAAACAAGGGTCTAAAAAAGAAGAGGGAAAGCAGAAATAAGCATGCCTCAAGTTAGTGTAACGATATGTGGAAAGGAATAAAGATTACCTGCAAAACCATGCCGGAAACCCTTCGGGATAGATCCACGTCATCCACCGTACTGAGCACCTTGCTCCCAAAGGCGGCGCACAATAGGGTAAGGGCCGAAGCAGCCTGCTCGCTGTTTGACAGCAAGTTGTAAGCCGCTGAAATCGTAATACGACGGTCAGAGCCATCCGTCGTCATCTCCACGTGGGTAAGGCCACCCACGAACTCGTCGACATCCCCCTGAGCAATGTCAGAGTCTGATTTCTCCGCTTCATCGCCAGGCCCCTCAACGTTGGTCGATGAACCTCCCTCGACAGTACGCGCGGAACTAGCACCGGGAACGGCACTCCTCTATTGAGCCGACCTCCCCGAAGGAATTGTGTCGGCCATGAATGAAGGCCTGTGCGTCGACCGAGGCACCTCACTCCCCCGGGGTTTAGTAGCCACCCCCTTACTTTTCCAATCCTCTTCCGTTTTCTTTCTAGCGATTCCTCGCCATCGGAGGGTCCATCCACTGATTGCAGAGCCGGTGCCAACGATGCCGACTCCCACATAACTATAGTCGTGGATGTAGGCCCCTCTAAAGGAGATGGAGAGAGATGAACTGGGACAAGCTCGACCAATATATATATTGAACGCTCGAAGTAACGTCAGATCATTTGGAAATAGGGACTGCCGCCCTCTTCCTCAAAGCGCCTTGACCTGTTGCCATAAAAAGAAGTGAGCAGGGTCGCAAACTTCACAAAGCAAAAATCGGAAATCTACCTAAAGAGACTTTTGAGCCATAACGCCGCACAAAGTCAGGCAAAGTGCGGGTATCTTTTGTGTAGGGTAGCAAGCCGGCAACCCATCTCCTGGGATTGGCAACGGGCCGGGGCGGATGAGCCATAACTGCAATACAAAGGTTAGAATTGCAGCGGTCACAAACGGCAAGGAATGTAACAAACTGCGATACTTACGTTTCGAATTCCACCTCTCTGGGAATCCGGTAGGATTGGAGACCAAGTGCTCGGTCCTAACGAAAAAATATTTGCACCAAAACCCACGACTCGCTCGGTCGTCGGTTTTGACCACCAATCCTTTCGTACCACGGCCTCGTAGATGTACCATGGTTCCTCTTAAATAGCAGGCACTGAACAGTTATAGGAGGTGATGGACCGTGACTTTACATCCGGCCAACTCCGCGTACTGAGTCAGTAGTCGAATTACCTTCAGAGAGTACGGCGTGAGTTGAGCCGGACATACATTATAGAATCGGCAAAACTCCTCCGCCAAGGGGAAAAGGGGGAGGCTGTAACCAATCGAAAATGGGTACTCATAAAAAGTGCAATACCCCGGCCTATGAACATCCACATGATCCCTCCCCGCCGGAATCATCTCTACGTAAACAGGTATGTCGTACTTCACACGGAGGTCATCCAAGTGATTTTGCAATGACCCGAAAAACACTGGAGTCGGAACGGGAGAGTCTTTACTAAAATCACTTCGAGATAAGGTACGTTGTGGAAACAACACCTTCACAGTAAGAGGACTTATGTGTTCTTCCTCCTCCGCCCTTCCACCATCGGAAGATGACGGCACGTTCAACTGGGCAGCCATCGGGATCCTCTCGTCACTTCGACAAGATTTAGGCATGATCTCGATGAAGAAAAGGTTATGCACAATACAACAAAGGAAAGGAAGATTTTCGATCAGGAGAAAATGCACCCGAATATGGAAGTATACACTAAAAGGTTGGAATATTTTTTCAAGTGATCAAAGTTTGAATCAGATTAAACCCTCCCCCTATTTATAGGGTTGAGAGGCGCTAGAATTGAAGAGGCAAAATTCGAACCAGCGCGGGAAACCAAGCGCCAGAGCTGTTGATTTCCTGCCTCGGGAATACGCGTAATGATGATGCATGCGAACGTTGTCGTCACATGGGGAAAGGCGTCGCATTTCAATGATCTGACAGTCATGATGACTGTCTCATGCCTGTCGCGTCACGGTCTTTTGATAAGGTCAAACTCTCCCAAAATGAGGGTATCGATTTTGTCAATCGAGGACGCATCTCTCTGCGACCCCGACGAGCAGAGGGACTAACTGTATGGGGTCGAATTTGACTGATCACGCCTCTGAGCCAGCAGGAGCGTCAGTGCATATGTGAGTCTAGTTAAAAAGACGATTTGGGGACAACACAAGGGACGACCTCACGACCATGTCGGTCCCTCTACAGCGTGTACTTATTTTTGTTTCCTAAATATTTACATAAAGACCCTTCGCTATATAAAGGGTGTCTGAGCTGTGTAAAAGGGATTCGACGGATAATACAGGATCTCTCTAATATTGTCTCTCTCTATTCTCTCTAACATTCTCTCTCCTATCTCTCTAAGATTATCATCTTCTCCCTCCCCCCGATTTATATTATTGCTATACGAATCAATTACAAAGATCAACTGAGAGTCTATTATCTTCGATTACGATTTACCCCTTCATCTATATTGATTAATTTGCTTAAAAAGTGTTCAATAACTTTTGAGTCAAACATTTATCAGTAGCATTTAGTTACCCGCTTGATGAAGGTGAAGAAAGTTAAGGACGAAGCTTGTTCATCTGAGAAGGAAATCAGATCTAAGTAGGAACAACTTAACAGATAATAAACGATGGAATTCGCTAAACGAGCTATTACCAAATATAGTATATAATTACCAGTGAGTTGTTTTCACCGTCATCATTTACGTGGAAAATTTCTAATTGGACACTCTTTATAAGAACCCGAAGCAAAACGATAAAAAAATCGATACTTGTTATAAAATAAAGACTATAATGTAAAGACAGGTATAGAGAGAAACTGATATATTATTCGAATTCAAACTGATGTACATAATGAACTGAAAACTCTTCTATTTATAGAAGAAAGGAAGCTGCTGTGTAAGCTGCTACTGCAAGCTGTTGTGTAAGCTGCTATTGTCACACCTCCTTTTTAACCACTTAACAGGTCAATAAACCACAGTTATTAAAGACACAGAACAGTTTTTCAGGCCTTGAACTTATTTTGATTGAACTACAACTACTAATTTTGAACAACCCTAGGTGTAATTGAAAGCAGAACCTTGGCTATTTTGTTCAGAAAAGAAGAGAATGAGAGTGGTCGAGACACAAAACAAAAGAGATATGAAGAATGAAATAGAAAACTCACCACTTTGCCCGAATCTGG
>MU693829.1:56354-66935 GCA_026770625.1 Nicotiana glauca
CAGTTTTTCAGGCCTTGAACTTATTTTGATTGAACTACAACTACTAATTTTGAACAACCCTAGGTGTAATTGAAAGCAGAACCTTGGCTATTTTGAAAAGAAGAGAATGAGAGTGGTCGAGACACAAAACAAAAGAGATATGAAGAATAGAAAACTCACCACTTTTCCCGAATCTGGACCTCCAAACTAGGGAATGATCTTCACTCAGTTGACTTCTCTTATATGCCTATTTTTTAACAAAACGGGCATATACTATTATTTAGAACCTCGTTTCTGCAAACTCAAACTCCGTCGAAAACCCTATATTTAAAATTCGCCTTGCTTGAAACGGAGTTGAAGGCTTTTGGCTTTGGATTTAGAGACAGGGGGTTAAGGAAACCCCAAGGTATGATTTTGACCGGATTTGGGAGAAATGAGATTTTGACAGGAACTTTCAACTTAATATTCGAGGAGTTCCAGTCATTTTTAAAGAATGGGGTTTGTGGGGTTGAAGAGAGGAAGCCAAGGTGATTTTATGGTGTAATTTTCAAATGATTTGGACGCCGGCCGCCGCCGTAGGCGATTTCTGGGCGGCGGCTCGCGGCGGAGATAGGGTGGTTATTATTGATGTTACAGGGGTATACAGAGAAGGGGTCTTATGCTTAGGGTTTATAATATTTTATTATATGTTTAAATGACCTATCTAATACGGACCGTTAGATCAGGGCAATGAAGGGTCGAGATTAGACGACGCCAAACGGCGTCGTTTTGTTGGCATAAGGAGCGGGCCGGGTTAAGGGGATGAGGCTTGGGCCTAGGCGTGGGTGTCTTGGACCAGCCCAATTGTGGTTTTTATTAAGACCACTTTATTTTAATTTGTTTTTTCTTTTCTCTTGTACTCTTGTATTTTATTTTTCACCTTTTTGTATTTTATATTTTTTTTTTTACTGATTTTGTAAAAATCAAAACAAGACCTAATTAAACTAATTAACTTCTAAAATTATCAATTCTCAATTAAATTTTCATAGGAACTATTTTTATGAATTTCTTTAAATTTTGTTCTAAAACAAATCAATACCTAATTAATACTAAAAATAAAATTAAAATCCTAAATGCAAATGCATATTTTTTTTTTGTATTTTTATATGACTTAACATGCACAAATAACATGCAAACAATTAACACAAAATACAAAATAAGGCAAAATCTTTTGTTTGAATTTTATGGGAATAACTTGCTTAGGGCAAAAATCACGTGCTCACAGCTGCCCCTCTTTGCTCGGAAACACGAAGAGTTTTCGTGCAAAGATAAGTGAGCAAATACGAGCGATTTTCGCCCGTTCAAATATTCCATGGTGAAGCATTTTGAAAAGTGTTGACCGCACCCTGCTTCAAAGGTTTCCTACATATCCCGGGCTAAACAGGAATCAGGTCAGTGTAGTTCAGGAATGTCTGGTAGCTGGAACTACCAGGAGCTGTGTTGTTGCTGCTGTTACTGCTGGCTGACCCCCTTATTACACCATGATAAAGTAAAAGAAGATAGCCTAAGCTATGATCTAGGAGTTACAAAAGATCCTATCTATGTCTTCAACTTGCTCTTGTGTTGCTTTAAACTTGTATCTTGTATTCTTCCAATGACATTCTTGTTGTTTCCTTGATGATGTTCGACTACTTCAATTTAAAATATATGTCCATTCTTCAGGTGGGCTCCTGCTTATGATGCTTGAAAAGATATTCCCTTGTTTTTTAGGTGGCCTCCTGTTTGTTGATTTGAAAAGATATTCCCTTATTTTTCAGGTGGGCTCCTGCTTGCTGTATTTGAAAAGATATTCCCTTATTTTTCAGGTGGGCTCCTGCTTGCTGTATTTGAAAAGATATTCCCTTGTTTTTCAGGTGGGCTCCTGCTTGTAACTTTGAAAAATATTCCCTTATTTTCCAGGTGGGCTCCTGCTTGCAACTTTGAAAAACTATTCCCTTGTTCTTCAGGTGGGTTCCTGCTTACTGATTTTTGTAAAGGTATTCCCTTGTTTTTCAGGTGGGCTCCTGCTTGCTGACTTTGAAAAATATTCCCTTGTTCTTCAGGTGGGTTCCTGCTTGCAACTTTGAAAAATATTCCCTTATTTTCCAGGTGGTCTCCTGCTTGCAACAACGAAGAAAATTTTTCTACCCCAGTTTCATAACTGAGCATGTTATGTTACCGAATATTAAATTTGAAAGATAAGACTTGTATTATTCTTCCCTTATTACTGCTTCAACTTTGAAATGTATTCCCTTGTTATCCAGGTGGGTGCCTGACGACTTCAACTTTGAAATGTATTCCCTTGTTATTCAGGTGGGTGCCTAACTGTTTTAACTTTGAAATGTATTCTCTTATTCTTCAGGTGGGCGCCTGCTTTCAACAAAATAGACGGACAAAGAAGATTTTTCTGCCCCAGTTTGGTGGCTGGGAACAGGGTTGAGTGTTAAACTGAATTATTTTACCAACTATTGTAAGAATTTGAAAGCTAAGTCCTATTATCCAGGGAGATCTTTTCAATTCCTAAATTATTTCTTCTAAAGGGATTACTTCCACTAAAAAGTCTTAAACTACTCCCCATTATCCAGGAGGGTCCTGACAACTTCTATTACGACTTATACTATATCTTGTTATTTATACTGACTTTAAAACTACGTCCCACTATCCAGGAGAGCCCTGAAAACTCTATTACAACTTCCACTATATCTTGTTCTTAAAACTACGTCCCATTATCCAGGAAGGTCCTGACAACTTCTACAACTCCTACTATATCTTGTTCTTAAAACTACGTCCCATTATCCAGGAGGGTCCTGACAACTTCTACAACTTCTACTATATCTTGTTCTTAAAACTACGTCCCATTATCCAGGAGGATCCTGACAACTTTTACAACTTCTACCATATCTTGTTCTTAAAACTACGTCCCATTATCGAGGAGGGTCCTGATAACTTTTACAACTTCTACTATATCTTGTTCTTAAAACTACGTCCCATTATCCAGGAGGGTCCTGATAACTTTTACAACTTCTACTATATCTTGTTCTTAAAACTACGTCCCATTATCCAGGAGGATCCTGACAACTTTTACAACTTCTACTATATCTTGTTCTTAAAACTACGTTCCATTATCCAGGAGGGTCCTGATAACTTTTACAACTTCTACTATATCTTATTCTTAAAACTACGTCCCATTATCCAGGAGGGTCCTGATAACTTTTACAACTTCTACTATATCTTGTTCTTAAAACTACGTTCCATTATCTAGGAGGATCCTGACAACTTTTACAACTTCAACTATATCTTGTTCTTAAAACTACGTCCCATTATCCAGGAGGGTCCTGATAACTTCTACAACTCCTACTATATCTTGTTCTTAAAACTACGTCCCATTATCTAGGAGGGTCCTGATAACTTTTACAACTTCTACTATATCTTGTTCTTAAGCTGACCCTAAAACTATGTCATATCTTAAACATGCAAACTTATATTCCTTTTTATGCCAAGTTATGTTTCTCATTTAAACTAAGTTGCATTTTCCAGGAGGATCCTCAGAATTTCCAGTCATACCTGTTCGGGTCCTGCATTTCTTTACGGAGGATTTCTCTGAAACATCTGCCCCTGTTTCAATCAAAGAAAATCTTGTCAGTTTTAAATGTGGTGGTTGGTTTGTGGCCTTTAACTTGATGGTGATTGTTCTTTCACTTTCCATGATAACTGACTTCCACTTGAATGCCTTGCCTGTCTACTAACTATACATTCCCCGCCGTCCTTGTCACAGAAAATACCTCTTCTCTGTTCAAACCCGCATCCCTTTACGGCTTGACATTTACCAATCCCTTATTTTCATAAATTTCAAAGCACGACAATTGCCACCCCCTCAAGGTGTATATTGTTCTTTTCTTGACCTAACCACTGGCCCCGGCTTTGTCCTTTCACTTGTCATGATAACTAATTTCATTTGAAGACCTCAATCGTCCCTTGACTGACCACTTCCTTTATGCCTCTCCTTCGTTTTAACCCCATACTTCATTTGTTGTATTGCTCCTGTACTGATACTTACCAATCTTTGTGTCTCATATAAACCCCAAAGCATTTTAATTGTTACCAACTTCAGTGCACATATTGCTCTTTTTGATTTAAACCACCGGCCTTGCCCTTGAGGTCTATTGTTTCATTGCTAACTTTGATTTCTTTTTGGAAGATTTTGATTGTCATTGGTGTACCATCCTTTGTCGATCCTATCCCGGGAAATTCTTTGATCTGTTTACCCCCGCCCTTCATTTATTGTGTTGTTCGCATATCGAGCCTTTATATTTCCCAAGGATTCCCAAAGCATATTGACTGCTGGCAACTCAATCATGTCTGATGTTATTTCATGACTTATAACATTTTGATGTGTTGGCCAGATCCCATTTCATGCAATTGGAAAGCTTGGTGACAGATTTTGAAGTCATTTTTTTTACTTGTTATAACCCGACTGACTCAAGAAGAGAGAGTAAAACAAGGTGGGACGAATAAAGTGAAGGAAAATGGAGAGAGACGATTCCTAACAAGAAACCTACAGAGTAGAAAAACCATCAAATGTAGATACCGAATCTAGCGACCTTGACATGCACTTGCAGCCCATTCTATATAGCCAATCTGATGTTCAGCTCTTGTTGCACCTTTTGCCGTGAAACTGGTCTTCAATATTTAACTTGCCCGATATGATCCATCATCCTTAGTCGACTTGTGGTGCCCCTAGGGTTTTCACCATCAAGCCTCTCTCATTTTGATTTTTCTCTCAAGCTCACTATCGTCTTACGGTGTCCGTGAGGGTTTTCACCAATAAGACTCTCTCATTTTGATTTCTCTCATCTCGGAGTCCCATGGTGGTTCTCATCATGACGACTCTCTAATTTTTCATTTTCCTTTGTTTGGACTGGAGTGTTGCCCAGGATGTAATTCACCTTTGCTCGTTTGTCTCGGCATTTCTTGAAGACTGATCGAAAGGTATTTCTTTGGACCGTAATGTGGCTTTTGGATGGGTTTAGAAAAAAGGGGTATAAAGGCTCAAAATATTTCGACGTAGGTTAAAAATTACAACTTTCAGAATCATATTTCTTACAACAACCATAAATTCTGCCCCAGTTTCCTTCTTGGGGATTTTTTTGGATTTTTCTTTTGTTGTGACTGAACCTCAGTGAGGCTGCCTATGTACCCTTTCGGGATCAAGTCAGACGTAGTTCAGGCAACTACATTTGTTGTTGCGATGTTTTCCTTCCTTCCATTCTTCTTTTCTTTTTCTTTTTCTTTTTCTTTTCCTTTCTTTTCTCCTTTCTTTTCTTTTCTTCTTTTCTTTTTCTTTTCTTTCTTTTTTCTTCTCTTTCTTTTCTTCTTTTTCTCTTTTCTTTTCTTTTTTTTTTCTTTTCTTCTCTTTCTTTTCTTTTCTTCTTTTTCTTTTTCTGCACTGTTTTTTCTCTTGTTTCTCTACTTACTTCCTCATTCAATCCTCGAGTTTTGTTATTGATTCCGAGAGAGGGATACGAAAGAAAATCTAATAAGGCTCAAAGGGATAACAAAGGATAAATTATTTGGATATCAGAACAAAATGTCTTCGTCATTCCAATCTTCAACATATACCAAGTACGAACTACATAGTTAAACACTTTTTGATTGATTCACATATTTGCCTTCTGTATTTGCCGATTCCTGACATCATTGGACGACAATCTCAGTACCACGAATGGTCCCTTTAGACTTGGGGCATTCTTGCCTTTGGCTTTAAACCGATGAGGCATGATGCATTTCCACAGTATTTCTTTATGTTCTATTTTCCCGAGTTTCACTTGATTCGGGCTTCAAAGTATTCCAGTATGCTTTATTTCTTCCGAGTACCTTTACATCTTCAACATTGTTTCATTGCTAAACTGACTTTTAAACAAGGCCAAGAATTATGTTCATGTCATGTCACTAAAATCAGCGTGAAAAGAATTGTAAAATGACTGGAAATGAAATGACTAGAACTGGCATGAAACAGAGAATTGTATTAGATTGATGGTGAAAAGGGTTGAAACAACAAGACAAGAAGACTAGACTAAAATTACAAACCTAGACAGCGCTAAACAAGCTATTATTACTAAAAACCAAAGTGGAAAGATAGAAGGTTTTGACTCCCAAGACAGTGTTCGGATTGCAATCCTGAAATAACTCGAACAACAGAAATGACACCAAAATAAACCACCAAAACTCCACTCTGGGTGACTGAGAGATGGAGCGTCTTCCCAATTGTCACGACCAGCATCTTAGCCACTGAGTTTCACATCAATATTGCCAACACTATTATTGAATTTGATCAACAAGTTTCCGAGATAAATCGCAGGCTCCTTGCCATTGTTACTGACCATAATTACCCCTTCTCGGATCATTCTTTCTATTTCCCTTTTCAAAGAACGACAGTCTTTACTGTTATGCCCCTGGACATTAGAGTGATACATGCATTGAATAGTAGGATCAAAGCCTTTTGCCTTTGGGTCTGGAGTATATCCAAGGAGTGACTTAATCAGACCAACTCGTTTTAGCTTTTCGAACAAGCTTGTGTAGGATTCGCCAATGGGCGTAAAATTATCCCTTTGCCTTTGTTTCTCTCCATGCCTCAGTTTTCCAGTATTGTTGAGTGCTTGAAAGTGCTGTACACGAGATTTTTGGGCTATTGGTGCCTGCTTCTGGGAGTGACTTGGTAGTGGGGTAAATGGTCGGGTGTTACTTAGTATATGGAATGGCTTTTAGGGACGTTCACAGGGCCGGTATTGTGGTTGGGAACGTTTAGCAAGAACGACCACCGGACCTTATCGTTGGCGAAGGCTATGACCTGATGGTTGGACAAAAGATCGGGTGTTGTTCGTGGGATTAGTTTGGGGTTGGTTTTGAGGTTGAACAGGTTTGGCAAGAATAATTATCGGACCTTGTTGTGGATAGGACTCAGCAATATCTTTTCTATCAATGGGAGGATCATCCCGAGCAACCTGTTCGTTCCACTTGAGCCATACATCCTTAAAGCTCTACTTGGGTTTCTTTTCAGTCTGAGATAGAGAGGAGCAATTTGGGGCAATGTCTTTATTGTACTAAAAATATCGCACAAAATCCTGAGCCATGTCACCCAATGTAGGCCATTTTCCAACATCATGACGATTATACCATTCTAAAGTTGCCCCAGTCAAGCTCTTACTGAAGTATGCCATCAACACATCATCTTTATCCCCGACACTTCTCATTTCATCGCAATAGACCCTCAGGTGAGTTACCAAATATCCGTTCCCATCGTACAAGTCAAAATTTGGCACTTTGAACCATGCGGGCAAGTGAACATCACGGGATACAGACGATTCTTTGCAAACCATGTTACCATGGCCTCTCATTCCTGGCATATTTTTTAAGGATGGTTTTTTCGGCTTCATGGCTATTTCATTTTGCCTTACTTTTCCTGTGACCTTTCACTTCTAGTATGAAGCTCATCCCGAGGGCTCTTCCCGTATTCATTGTCGGGGGTAGTGGATACGACAGGAGACATTGGTGGTGGCGGGGGTGGTGCCTTTCCAGTCATCCAGGCTTGATACATATCTGCCATGTGTTGTCTCAACATCCGCACCTCTTCACTCAACCCATTATCCCGTTCATCCACCTGTTGTCGGGTACCGGTACTAATCACATCAATTCTATTGTTGTTTGCCATTGCCTTTTGTTGTCGAGAAGAATTACCACTTAGGAAACCACAAACCAACCACCTTTCTGGAATGACACATGAAACCACCAAGTTAGCGTTAAGGCATTGATTTTTCCTTTTCTTTCTCTGTTTTTCGCTATTTTCTTTTCTTTTTGCCTTTTATGTGGCTTTTCCTTTTTTTTTCTTTTTTTTAATTTTTTTTTTGTTATGGTCGAATCCTACGTGGATTGCCTACGTATCATGACCCCGCATGAATTATCCGAGCGTAGTTCTTGCAAATTAATGCAAAAATAAAGAGATGTTTATTTTGATTTTCAAATTTGTTTTATTTGAAGGGAAATTACAGAAGCAGACTCCAACTACAAACTCGATGACTAACAATAGATCAAGAGTACATCAAAACTTCACATCTTGGGGCCCGTGGGGCATCACTCGGCATCGCCACAGGCTTCCGCAAGACTGAGATTGTTTCTATTTTTTTTAACAACAACTGGCAATGTAATGATTTATTCTGACAAAGTGGCTATTTTTGCAAAATTTCTTTTAAGAGGCTACAAACTCAAAATTTCTCATCCTGGGGTCCGTGAGGCATCACTTGATATCGCCATAGGCCAACACAAGACTGAGAAGGTTTTAATGTCGATTGTGACTATTTTTACAAAATTGGCCCTGTAAGGGCTTATTTTGACAAAGTGGCTATTTTTGCAAAATTTTGTTTAAGAAAATAAACTTGAAAATTTCTCATCCTGGGGCCCATGGGGCATCACTCAGCATCGCCACAGGCCAATGCAAGACTGAGAAGGTTTTAATGTCAACTGGCCATGTAATGGCTTATTTTGGCAAAGTGGTTATTTTTTTTTTTGTAAAGTTGATAGATGACCCAAACTTGATTTTGCGGATATGGTCTTTCAGCATTTCCGCAAAGGATATTTCAAGGATGTGCCTGCAAATTATTTAAAGTGACTCAAAGTGGCTATTCTTGCAAAAACGGCCTTCCGGCGTCCTTTTGAGGGACATTCGGCTTATTTTAAACAAGAATAGCATCACCCGACTTATTTATAACAAAATCAAAATTTTGACATTTTTCGGCTATTTTTGCAAAAAGGTGTGGTTGGACCCGTCAAGGGTGCCTACGTATCTCACACGTGGTGAGAATCAAACCAGCGTAGCTCGGGCAAATTAACAAACTATTTTAAAACAGACCATTTTTCATTTCTATTTTTTTGACAAAAATCAAGTAACAAAACTTTTTCAAAGCAAAAAAAAAAATTCATTTTCATTTTTATTGGCAAAACAAACTATATATTTTTAATTTTTTTTTTTTTTAAAACAAGACAAAATAACGACTTCTTTTTTTTTTAACAACCCAAAAATAAAACTCTTTTATATTTTTCCTTTGTTTTTAGTAAAACGAATTATTAAAACCAAAACCTTTTCGAAATTTCGGCAGAGTTTCGACAGTATTTGGGTATCGGTTTTTCTAAAACTAAACAATTACTATTATTTTTCTCTTTTTTTTCTTTTCTTAATTTCAAAAAAAAAAAATCTTTTTTTAAACCGGTCAACATGCAGGCCCGAGACAAATAAATGCAGCACGTAAAATGTATCATGGTGGTCTTTTCATATTTGGTTACCTGTCCTAGACGGACCCAACCCCTGTGTTGAGTCCCCTAAGTCATATGTGATGCAAATAAGTCCCTATTCTAAGTTCAAAACCTGGTTATATATTTTAGACTATGTACCCGAGCGGACAACTCGAGTCGAGGAGGGGGCTATGTACCGGGGACCCGCGGGATCGTCCGGCCTCTTTCTTATATTAGGGTATGACACTAACAGAATATGGAGTCTCAACCAGTAAGCACATCCCCGGAGGTGAGAAGAGAAGGGTTTTCGGCACAGTTTATATTTACATTTCAAATAATATCAAAGCGGTAAACATTTATCACATTTAAGCATGAACATGTAAGAAAATCAGATATAAACAAGTACAACAATTATTCCGAGATCGAATTCTTAAATCCTGAACCGAAGTTCTGGGTTTGTATCCCCAGCAGAGTTGCAAAAGCTGTCACACCTCCTTTTTAACCACTTAACAGGTCAATAAACCACAGTTATTAAAGAAACAGAACAGTTTTTCAGGCCTTGAACTTATTTTGATTGAACTACAACTACTAATTTTGAACAACCCTAGGTGTAATTGAAAGCAGAACCTTGGCTATTTTGNTGGGAAAAAACTTTAGTAAGGAAAAAAGAGTGCATCGCGTATTTTACTCCCCCTGATGAAAATCTTGTTTCAAATATTTGAGTCTCTGCATAACCAATACGATCTACACCACTTTTGTTAGCATTAGCAAGATACATGAGTGCATAGCAATTGCACTGAGATAGAGTATTTCAAGACCAAGGAGTTCCTTATCCTCTTCTAGAGGTCGGAACGGATCCTTATTCACTTCAAGTGATCGAACACCCATTGGTGTACTGAATAGGTGCGCTTTGTCCATGTAAAAACGTTTAAAGACCCTTTCTGTATAGGTAAATTGATGGATAGAGATCTCGTCTGCTAAATATTTAATTTGCATACCAAGATAAATTTTATTTTTCCAAGATCTTTCATCTCAAATTCTTTCTTAAGATATTCAATTGCCTTTGGAGTTCTTCTGGAGTTCCAACAAGATTTATGTCATCAAAGTAAACAACAAATGTAACAAATTCTGATGATATTTTCTTTATAAAAATACATGGATAAATAACATCATTTATGTAACTTTCTATCAGCAAATATTCACTGAGGCGATTATATCACTTGCGCCCAGATTGATTTAAACCGTACAAAGATCTTTATAATCTGATCGAGTACATTTCTCGAGACTTTGAACTATATGCTT
>MU693829.1:68631-106790 GCA_026770625.1 Nicotiana glauca
ATACCCGATATGGATAATCTTTTACTGAGAGCAATGTTTATCCATAACGGGGTACTGAATGGATAAACTTATTATACCCAGTATATATAATTTTCTACTATGGGTAATAATTATCCATAACGGAGTACTGAAAGGACAAGCTTATTGTACCCGATATGGATAATCTTTTATCGGAGGTAATGTTTATCCATAACTGGATACTGAAAGGATAAGCTTATTATACCCGGTATGGATAATCTTCTACCGGAGATAATGTTTGTCCATAATCGGATACTGAAAGGATAAACTTATATACCCGGTATGGATAATCTTCTACCAGGGGTAATGTTTATCAATAATTGGATACTGAAAGGATAAACTTATTATACCCGATATGGATAATCTTCTCCCAGGGGTAATGTTTATCTATAACCGGATACTGAAAGGATAAGCTTCTTTAGGAGGCTTATTTCCAATAGAGTATTAAATAGATAAACATATTTACGGCGGAGTCCCATATGGATAAGCTTCTTCAGGAAGCTTATTTACAGAGTATGAACATCCATAACATAATATATTTATAACAATATTTTTTTTGTTTGGTTTTGGTTTTAAATTTTAAAAATCGATCAAATGTGATTTGATTTTAATAAAAAGATAACCGAAAAAATTGAACCGAACCGACTATAGAAGTAATTATTTAAAATTTATTAATACACCTATATATAAGTATATTTTTATACAAAATTTCTAAAATTTTATGGTACATGTTAACAGGGGCGAAGCCATAGTGCCGGCGACGGGTTTGGCCGAACATAGTAACTTTGATTCAAATCTTATATTTATCTTTTAAAATTTTATTACTTATGTACAAATATTAATTTAGAACCCAGTAACTTGAAAGGAGGAATATGTTGTTGGTAGTGTATGTCTCTTATTTAAGAAAAAATCGATAAATAACCGAAAAAATTAAAAAATCGATATAAACCGAATCGATAAAAAAATTGACTTAATTAATTTGGTTTGGTTCCAATATTAAAAAATTAACTTACTTAATTTGATTTCTTTTTTAAAAAAAATGATCAAAATCGAACCATGAACACCACTGCTCTTTATAGTGTTTGTTTTTCTTTTGAAAAATTAGAATAAAGAGCATACGGAAATGGAACTCTTCCCAACTTTCTTATTTTAAAATCTTTTTTTTTTTCGGGGAGGGTGTTTTCTTTTGTGGGGGAAGGGGAGAGGGGGAGGGGGGTTAATTGTTGTCATGATTCATGATCGACGNCACTGGTGTCACGTGTCTTTTAGGTAAATAGTTAGCTCTTCAGGAGTTGTTGATACATTTTGTACTATTAAATATTGTTCAAAGACTTCTGGTATCATAAGAGAAAATCACAATCAAATAAACAATTATTTAAGCACGAGAAAACTCCTCTTCATAATATTTTCCTACTTCAGGAGGCAATTTCAATTGTATTACTTTTTCAGGAGCAAATTTAAAATATAAAATATTGAGTATATATTCTCTCAATTATATTATCTCTTCTGGAGGTGAATTGTAATATATTTACATCAAGAGCGCGTTCATATTAATATTATCACATTCATTTCAGGGAATGGATTATTATTATCAACAGTTCTCATCCTTCAGGAAAATCGAACATAATTATCTGAATGCGCATTAATCACATCAAATTGTGATGTCTCAACCTCTTTTAAAATATTTACTACTTCAGGAGCAAATCGAGGCGTGCATTTAATATAGAGAATATTTATGTATCTTATCTTCAATTGTAACCATAGAAAGCCTAAATTATCACTTCAGGTGATCATAGGTATATACCACTTTTGGTGGTTAATAAAATATAATTACAATGAGATATACGAAATATAACCACTTCTGGTGGTTGTATATTTCTTGCAAACTCTGCTAGAGTTTAAGTTCATCTAATAAGGTTATCCATATTCTTCAAAATGACATAAATAATATATATTATAGTCAACATCATTATCAAATCATGACTTTTATTTATGTACATAATCAAACAGCAAAAATTAAAATATTTATATTTTTACATATTCACTACCGATTACATGACTTGTTTCTCCTTCTGGGAGTGCAAAGTAATCAGCTACATCCAAATGCATGAAGTCTAAATTATCTTCAGAAATAAAATTTGCTTCAGCATTTTTCTCTGTCTTCTTTAGGGAGGCTTGATAAAGCTCAACCAGGTGCTTTGGCGTACGACAGGTACGTGACCAGTGCCCTTTTCCTCCACATCTATAGCATGCACTTTCTGCATTTGGTGCTTGCACCGCTTCATGCTTTTGTTCCTTCCTTTTCCACTGCTGGTGGCGAGGAGGGTTCTTTGGTGCATTATTATTACCATGATTGGGATTTCTTCCCCGACCACGGCCATGACCACGACTGGGGCCACGACCTTTTCCACGTTTAGCTTGGTGGAAGTTTGTCTCATTCACTTCAGGGAATGGACAAGAACCAGTAGGTCGACTTTCATGGTTTTTCATTAATAGCCCATTATGTTGCTCGGCTATAAGAAGATGTGAGATAAGTTCAGAATACCTTTTAAATCCCATCTCTCGATATTGCTGCTGCAGGAGCATATTCGAGGCATGAAAAGTGGTGAAAGTTTTCTCCAACATATCATAATCAGTAATATTATCACCACATAATTTTAATTGGGAAATAATTCTGAACATAGCAGAATTATACTCACTGATAGATTTAAAATCTTGTAGCCTTAGATGAGTCCAATCATAACGTGCCTGTGGAAGAACGACCATCTTCAGGTGGTCATATCTATCTTTCAAATTATTCCACAGTATGACTGGATCTTTAACAGTAAGATATTCCATTTTCAGGCCCTCATCAAGGTGATGGCGTAGGAATATCATTGCTTTGGCACGGTCTTGGTTTGATGCCTGATTTTTATCCTTGATGGTGTCTGCCAGACCCATCGCATCAAGATGAATTTCAGCATCAAGCACCCAAGACATGTAGCTTTTGCCCGATATATCCAGGGCTACAAATTCAAGTTTAGAAAGATTTGACATTATATAGAAAAAGAAAGTTCGTACCTCAGATACTTTCAAAATATTTGCTCGAGATGGCAGAGTCTCGTGCTGATAACGTGTTATAAAATAAAGACTGTAATGTAAAGACAAGTATAGAGAGAGACTGATATATTATTCGAATTCAAACTGATGTACATAATGAACTGAAAACTCTTCTATTTATAGAAGAAAGGAAGCTGCTGTGTAAGCTGCTACTGCAAGCTGCTGTGTAAGCTGCTACTACAACCTGCTGTGTAAGCTACTATAAGCTGCTGTGTAAGCTGCTACTCCAAGCTGCTGTGTAAGCTACTACAAGCTGGTGTGTAAGCTGCTACTATATCCGATATGGATAATCTTATACTAAGAGTAATGTTTATCCATAACGGAGTACTGAAAGGATAAGCTCATTATACCCGCTATGGATAATCTTCTACCGGGGGTAATGTTTATCCATAACCGGATACTGAAAGGATAAACTTATTATACCCGGTATGGATAATCTTCTACCAGGGGTAATGTTTATCCATAACCGGGTACCGAAGTGATAAGCTTCTTCAGGAGGCTTATTTCCAATAGAGTACTAAATAGATAAATATATTTACGGCGGAGTCCCATATGGATAAGCTTCTTCAGGAAGCTTATTTACAACGGAGTACTAAATGAACATCCATAATATAATATATATATTTATAACACTCCCCCTTGGATGTTCATTAAAAGATAATGTGCCTCATTAAAACCTTACTAGGAAAAACCACGTGGGAAAAAAATCCTAGTGAAGGAAAAAGAGTACACATATTTAGTAATACGCATTGCTAGGCGCCTCATTAAAAACCTTATAAGGAAAACCCCATGGGAAAAAACCTTTGTAAGGGAAAAAGAGTGCATCGCGTATTTTACTCCCCCTGATGAAAACCTTGTTTCAAATATTTGAGTCTCCGCATTCCAATCTTGTATACCATCTTCTCAAAAGTTGAAGTTGGCAAAGATTTAGTGAATAAATCTGCTGGATTATCACTTGAACGGATTTGTTGCACATCAATGTCACCATTTTTCTGAAGGTCGTGCGTGTAGAACAATTTTGGTGAAATGTGCTTCGTTCTATCTCCTTTTATAAATCCTCCCTTCAATTGGGCTATGCATGCAGCATTGTCTTCGTATAAAATTGTGGGTCTTTTCTCACATTCCAAACCACATTTTTCTCGAATAAAATGAATTATTGATCTCAACCATACGCATTCCCTACTTGCTTCATGAATAGCTATTATTTCAGCGTGATTTGAAGAAGTAGCAACAATAGATTGCTTTGTGGAGCGCCATGATATGATAGTACCTCCATATGTAAATATGTACCCGGTTTGAGATCGAGCTTTATGGGGATCAGATAAATAACCTGCATCTGCATAACCAACAAGATCTGCACTATCTTTGTTAGCATAAAACAAACCCATATCAAGAGTTCCCTTTAAATAGCGCAATATATGCTTAATCCCGTTCCAATGTCTCAGAGTAGGAGAAGAACTATATCTTGCTAGTAAATTAACCGAAAATGCTATGTCAGGCCTTGTAGCATTAGCAAGATACATTAGTGCACCAATTGCACTGAGATAGGGTACTTCGGGACCAAGGAGTTCCTCGTCCTCTTCCGGAGGTCGGAACAAATCCTTATTCACTTCAAGTGATCGAACAACCATTGGTGTACTCAATGGATGCGCTTTGTCCATGTAAAAGCGTTTTAAGACTCTTTCTGTATAGGCAGATTGATGGATAAAGATCCCGTTTGCTAAATGTTCAATTTGCAGACCAAGACAAAGTTTTGTCTTTCCAAGATCTTTCATCTCAAATTCTTTCTTAAGATATTCAATTGCCTTTTGGAGCTCTTCTGGAGTTCCAACAAGATTTATGTCATCAACATAAACAGCAAGTATAACAAATTCTGATGCCATTTTCTTTATAAAAATACATGGACAAATAACATCATTTATGTAACCTTCTTTCAGCAAATATTCACTAAGGCGATTATACCACATGCGCCCGGATTGCTTTAAACCGTATAAAGATCTTTGTAATCTAATTGAATAAATTTCCTGAGATTTTGAATTCGCTTCAGGCATTTTAAATCCTTCAGGGATTTTCATATAAATTTCATTATCAAGTGAACCGTACAAATAAGCTGTAACTACATCCATTAGATGTATTTCAAGCTTTTCATGCAGTGCTAAACTGATGAGATATCGAAATGTTATGGCATCCATAACAGGTGAATATGTTTCATCAAAATCGACTCCAGGTCGTTGTGAGAATCCTTGTGCAACAAGGCGAGCTTTGTATCTTTCAACTTCATTTTTATCATTCTTTTTTCGCATAAAAACCCATTTATGACCAACTGGTTTTATACCAGCAGGTGTTTGGACTACTGGTCCAAATACCTCTCTTTTAGCAAGTGACTTCAATTCCGATTGAATTGCCTCTTGCCATTTTGGCCAATCAGATCTTTGTCGACATTCTTCGACAGATCGAGGTTCAAGATCCTCACTATCTTGCATAATATTAAGTGCAACATTATATGCAAAGATATTATCCACCACTATTTCAGAACGATTTAAATTAATCCCATCACCGGTCGAACTTATTAAAAGTTCTTCACTTACATGAGCTTCGGGTTCATTGATTTCTTCAGGAATCTCAGAACTAATTAGATCTTGGGTCTCTTCAGGAGATCCCTTCATGGTATCATTTTGATCATTTGCCGATTTTCTTTTTCGAGGATTTCGATCCTTAGAACCTAAAGGCCTACCACGCTTCAGGCGTGCTTTAGGTTCACTAGCTCTCATACTAGTAGATGGTCCTACTGGAACATCAATTCGGATAGGCACATTCTCTGCAGGGATATGTGACTTAGTTATCCTTTTCAAATCAGTAAATGCGTCTGGCATTTGATTTGCTATATTCTGTAAATGGATGATCTTCTGGACCTCCTGATTACATATAGGGGTACGTGGATCAAAGTGAGATAATGATGAAACTTTCCACACAATTTCTCTTTTGATTTCCTTTTTCTCTCCCCCTAATTGTGGGAAATTTATTTCATCAAACCGACAATCTGCAAATCGAGCAGTAAATAAATCTCCTGTCAATGGTTCAAGATAGCGAATAATAGAGGGTGATTCAAACCCAACATATATTCCTATCCTTCTCTGTGGTCCCATCTTACTGCGCTGTGGTGGTGCTACTGGCACATATACAGCACATCCGAAAATTCGTAAATGGGCAATATTTGGTTCATGACCAAAAACTAATTGTGACGGAGAATATTTATTATAATGTGTCGGTCTGAGACGGATAAGTGATGCTGCATGCAAGATAGCATGGCCCCAAACAGTAGTGGGCAATTTTGTTTTCATAAGTAGTGGTCTTGCTATCAATTGCAGGCGTTTAATAAATGACTCTGCAAGGCCATTTTGAGTATGAACATAAGCTACAGGATGTTCAACTTTTATCCCAACTGATAAACAATAATCATCAAAAGCTTGAGATGAGAATTCTCCAGCATTATCGAGGCGAATAGCCTTTATAGGATAATCTGGGAATTGTGCCCTTAATCGAATTATTTGGGCTAATAGCTTTGCAAACGCCAGGTTGCGAGATGATAGTAGGCATACCTGAGACCATCTTGAAGATGCATCTATTAGGACCATAAAATATCTAAACAACCCACTTGGTGGGTGAATAGGTCCACATATATCCCCATGTATACGCTCTAAAAAAGCAGGGGATTCAATGCCAACCTTCATTGGTGATGGTCTAGTGATCATTTTGCCTTGATAACAAGCATCACAAGAAAATTCGTCATTTGTAAGAATCTTCAGGTTCTTTAATGGATGCCCACTCGAATTTTCAGTAATTCGTCTCATCATTATTGATCCAGGATGGCCCAAACGGCCATGCCAAAGCACAAAAGTATTTGAATCTGTAAACTTCTGGTTTACGATAGAGTGTGCTTCAACTGTACTAATTTTTGAATAGTATAAGCCAGAAGATAAAGTTGGTAACTTTTCTACAATGCATTTCTGGCCAGAAATATTCTTTGTAATACAAAGATATTCCATATTCATTTCATCTATTGTCTCAACATGATACCCATTTCGGCGGATATCTATAAAACTCAACAAGTTTCTTCGGGACTTGGAGGAGAATAATGCATTGTCTATAATAAGTTTTGTTCCCTTAGACAAAAAGATAATGGCTCTTCCGGAGCCTTCAATCAAACTTATATTACCAGAAATTGTTGAAACATTTGCTTTTTCCTTATGCAAATAAGAAAAGTATTTCTGATCCCTGAATATGGCATGAGTTGTTCCACTATCAATAACACAAATATCTTCATGATTTGTCTTTGATCCAAACATAATTTGAGGATTATCCATATTCTTCAAAATGACATAAATAAAATATATTATAGTAAACATCATTATCAAAACATAACTTTTATTTATGTACAACAATTACATAACCATACTATCTATTACAAACAACAAAAATTAAAATATTTATATTTCTACAGATTCACTACCGATTACATGACTTGTTTCTCCTTCTGGGAGTGCAAAGTAATCAGCTACATCTAAATGCATGAAGTCAAAATTATCTTCAGAGATAAAATTTGCTTCAGCATTTTTCTCTGTCTTCTTTAAGGAGGCTTGATAAAGCTCAACCAGGTGCTTTGGCGTACGACAGGTACGTGACCAGTGCCCTTTTCCTCCACATCTATAGCATGCACTTTCTGCATTTGGTGCTTGCACCGCTTCATGCTTTTGTTCCTTCCTTTTCCACTGCTGGTGGCGAGGAGGGTTCTTTGGTGCATTATTATTACCATGATTGGGATTTCTTCCCCGACCACGGCCATGACCACGACTGGGGCCACGACCTCTTCCACGTTTAGCTTGGTGGAAGTTCGTCTCATTCACTTCAGGGAATGGACAAGAACCAGTAGGTCGACTTTCATGGTTTTTCATTAATAGCCCATTATGTTGCTCGGCTATAAGAAGATGTGAGATAAGTTCAGAATACTTTTTAAATCCCATCTCTCGATATTGCTGCTGCAGGAGCATATTCGAGGCATGAAAAGTGGTGAAAGTTTTCTCCAACATATCATAATCAGTAATATTATCACCACATAATTTTAATTGGGAAATAATTCTGAACATAGCAGAATTATACTCACTGATAGATTTAAAATCTTGTAGCCTTAGATGAGTCCAATCATAACGTGCCTGTGGAAGAACGACCATCTTCAGGTGGTCATATCTATCTTTCAAATTATTCCACAGTATGACTGGATCTTTAACAGTAAGATATTCCATTTTCAGGCCCTCATCAAGGTGATGGCGTAGGAATATCATTGCTTTGGCACGGTCTTGGTTTGATGCTTGATTTTTATCCTTGATGGTGTCTGCCAGACCCATCGCATCAAGATGAATTTCAGCATCAAGCACCCAAGACATGTAGCTTTTGCCCGATATATCCAAGGCTACAAATTCAAGTTTAGAAAGATTTGACATTATATAGAAAAAGAAAGTTCGTACCTCAGATACTTTTAAAGTATTTGCTCGAGATGGCAGAGTCTCGTGCTATTAACGTGTTATAAAATAAAGACTATAATGTAAAGATAGGTATAGAGAGAAACTGATATATTATTCGAATTCAAATTGATGTACATAATGAACTGAAAACTCTTCTATTTATAGAAGAAAGGAAGCTGATGTGTAAGTTGCTACTGCAAGCTGCTGTGTAAGCTGCTACTATACCCGATATGGATAATCTTTTACTGAGAGCAATGTTTATCCATAACGGGGTACTGAATGGATAAACTTATTATACCCAGTATATATAATTTTCTACTATGGGTAATAATTATCCATAACGGAGTACTGAAAGGACAAGCTTATTGTACCCGATATGGATAATCTTTTATCGGAGGTAATGTTTATCCATAACTGGATACTGAAAGGATAAGCTTATTATACCCGGTATGGATAATCTTCTACCGGAGATAATGTTTGTCCATAATCGGATACTGAAAGGATAAACTTATATACCCGGTATGGATAATCTTCTACCAGGGGTAATGTTTATCAATAATTGGATACTGAAAGGATAAACTTATTATACCCGATATGGATAATCTTCTCCCAGGGGTAATGTTTATCTATAACCGGATACTGAAAGGATAAGCTTCTTTAGGAGGCTTATTTCCAATAGAGTATTAAATAGATAAACATATTTACGGCGGAGTCCCATATGGATAAGCTTCTTCAGGAAGCTTATTTACAGAGTATGAACATCCATAACATAATATATTTATAACAATATTTTTTTTGTTTGGTTTTGGTTTTAAATTTTAAAAATCGATCAAATGTGATTTGATTTTAATAAAAAGATAACCGAAAAAATTGAACCGAACCGACTATAGAAGTAATTATTTAAAATTTATTAATACACCTATATATAAGTATATTTTTATACAAAATTTCTAAAATTTTATGGTACATGTTAACAGGGGCGAAGCCATAGTGCCGGCGACGGGTTTGGCCGAACATAGTAACTTTGATTCAAATCTTATATTTATCTTTTAAAATTTTATTACTTATGTACAAATATTAATTTAGAACCCAGTAACTTGAAAGGAGGAATATGTTGTTGGTAGTGTATGTCTCTTATTTAAGAAAAAATCGATAAATAACCGAAAAAATTAAAAAATCGATATAAACCGAATCGATAAAAAAATTGACTTAATTAATTTGGTTTGGTTCCAATATTAAAAAATTAACTTACTTAATTTGATTTCTTTTTTAAAAAAAATGATCAAAATCGAACCATGAACACCACTGCTCTTTATAGTGTTTGTTTTTCTTTTGAAAAATTAGAATAAAGAGCATACGGAAATGGAACTCTTCCCAACTTTCTTATTTTAAAATCTTTTTTTTTTTCGGGGAGGGTGTTTTCTTTTGTGGGGGAAGGGGAGAGGGGGAGGGGGGTTAATTGTTGTCATGATTCATGATCGACGTTTATTTTAAACCATGTTTTCCTGAAGCTCAAGAGATTAGCAAATAGTTGCAAGAAATTCGAAGGTTACGTTATGGGAAATCTTCTACTTTCTCCTGTTACTTTAATTGATTGATTATTTATTTGCGATCTATAATATTTAATTTTTTTAAATATTAAAAAGGAATTAATTTTTTTTTTAAAATTGTCCTTGGAATAAAGAGTCTATTACTATTTATTTATATTTTTAATGAACAAGTTAAAGTAATATGATCAATTTTATTATTATTAATATTAAAAAGTAATTTCTGTAATATATATAAAAATAAACAAAAATCAACTAAAGTGAAGCAGGAGACTATGAAATTTATATTCCCTAAATTAAATCATAGCCCTATCTCTCTAAACTAACTGACTCATTGTAGTTGTCCAAAACTGCGGATTGCGGTCTGTGTTAACGGAGTACGAGATCTCCTTACGGCACATGACGCACGGGGTAACATTTTTCTTGGTCCTGTTTTGTCTGATCACACATTAAATTTTTCTATACTAGTACTACTTTTTAAAATTATAATTACACTACCATTTAAAGTTGTATTTGTATGGGTCAAAATCCGATCGATGAAATTAAGCATGAGGAGGTATTTAAAGTCTGATTGAAAACAATCTTCCACTTCTTCTCTCGACAGGCGCTCTAATCTCCAAAATGAGAGTCTAAGGGAAAAAGGAAGAGCTGAAAAGAGTCCGTAAAAATAAAAAGGAGAAAGGATGCAATGTACAAGAACAACGAAAACAAAAATACAAACTCACCCTCAAAGCCATTCCGGATATGCCTAACGACAGATCGACATCCTTAAATGACCATAGAGTCATGTTCTCGGCGCCAGAGCAAAGAGGGACCAAAGAAGGGATCACACTCTCTGTGTTCATCAACAGGTCGCAGTCCAATGGAATGACTATAGAACGAGTAGATTCATCGATTCTCACCTCGACTCGGGTAAACCCCTCATCGAACATTCTTTCCTCTTCGGGGTCGACATCGGAACCAGACTCGTAGTCATCTACGATACACATTTCTCCATCTCCTCGGTAGAGGAAGGAACGTCGGCCCGCTCTGATGTCGACAGATCACTCCTCTAAACGACCTCTGCTGCCTCTGATCGCCCTCCTCCTTCCACGGCGTCCTCTGACAAAGGAGCAATCTCCATATCTGAAGGGGACACAGTCTCTGCGTCCAAAACCATGCCACCCTCGTGCGCGACCGCGGCCGTCTCGGGATCGCCCCTTATTGGCACTTTATTTCCTACTACCTCGCCGCCAATCTCTACTCTCTACCTTTTTAGCGGAACTACTTCCCCCTTGTTCAGCAATGACTCGTCCATTAAATGCAGTATAGGAAAAGCCGGAGTCTCCGCTGATGGAGCAGTTGCTCGATGACTAGGCCTACGTAAGGCCAGTGCCTGAGAAGAAGCGGCACTCTGTGCGGGCTCGCCTACAGTCACAACAAGCAGAGACCCGGTCAAGGTACTCGACTGACAAAAAGTGGGGGTGGGAGCCTTTGCTTTCCTCAGAACCCTCCGACATAACACCAAAAAAAAAACTAGAAATGAAAAGAAGGCGGTATTAAGGTCGAAGTAACTAAAGATCAAAACTTGACTTACCAGTTGAGGAAGGTTTACGTCCAAAATTCTTGTTGAACATCAACCATTCACGGATTCCCACCGCATGGGTAAAATTTGAGCCATCAGCCGCGAATATCGACAACCAACGTAGGAGGATTCTTCTCGGCTGCACAAAAGGGAAAAAGAATGATCAAGTCACCGAAGAGAGAACAAACAGTCAGTTAGCAAAAACACTTACAAGCGAAGTTCCACTCGTCAGTGAATCAACTAGGGTTCGCCACCACGTACTCGATTTTGATATAGAAAAAGTTGACCCAAAATCGATGATTTGTATTATCGTCCATTTTCACCACCAGTCCCTTGGTCCCACAGTGACGGATATGTATCGTCGTATCCCTGTGGAAACTTGGCCGAAAAGATGCAGCAGATGGAGGATGGAAATCCCACGGTCGGCCAACTCTATATACTTTATCAACATAAGAAAGAGTTTGTAAATATAGGGAGAGAGTTGGGCTGGACAGATGCCATAATAACGGCATAATTCCTCTACCAACAGGAGGAAAAGGAAGAGAGTAGCCCACTTGGAACGGGTACACGTAAAACACGCAATACCCAGGACGATGAATCTGGATCAGGTCGTTCCCAACTGGGACCGGATCGATGTGAGTCGGAATGTTGTACTTGGACCTAAGCACAGAAATATAGGTTGCTTCCATCTCGGATTTTTCAGGCTCGGGTTCATTCGCAGGTGACTTCGAGAAGTCCAACCTGGAGCCTTAATTACCAGGAATGATTTCCTTGATAGTAGGGAAGCTTTCATCCTCTGCAACAATAGCTTCCCCTTCATCATTAGAGGGCATGACCACTGACAACGGAACTAGGCTAGATGCCCCTCAGGTTTGGAAGATGTACTAGCCATCTTTTGTTATGTGTATGCAAAGGAATTGAAGGCGTAGAGGAAGTGGCAAGGGAAAAAGTTGCTGAAAACAGGAATACAGAATGAAGAAGAAGAAAAAGGAGAAGATATGCAGATTCGAAAGATTGGAAAGAGTAAAGTTTTATTCAAAGCATTTCCCCCCTTTATTTATAGAGAACAACGCCGCACGGATCGAGAAAAATAACCGTCAAATGCACTGGGATCGAAATGACAGGGATACAGGAAACGATGCAACACATCGGGAAGATGTGTAATGATGATGCATGGGGCTGTGACGTCATTTCTGAACCAACATCGCTAAGTGTGGCTCTCAAAATACCACATCACCATCTCAGCCGCGATTCTCACTACTCGACCTCCCCATCTGAATCTCTCAAACTGCGACTAACGAAGTCCACTCAATGAGGTCGATCAAAAGACGACCTCGATAAGCGGAGGGACTAAGTGTATGGGTTAAAATCCGACCGAGGAAACTCAGCACTAGGAGGTGATTATCGTGAGAATTGTAACTTATCATAGGCAGTTAGGCCAAGGTCGATCAGTGGTGAACAGAACAAGCCATTGAGTGGCTCGTTAGGGCCGAGGTTGAGCAGCAAGGGATATAAGTAATGGGCAATAGAGCCTTGGAACTTACAAATGGAATATTCTGTTGAATATTATTTCTGTTGTACCTTTTAAGATTTTTTCACGAATATCCCATATAAATAGTAGGAAAGATAAGGCAAAGGACATGTAATATTCCATTTGATAAGAACACTTTTGAAAAGTAAGCTTTCTAGATAAATAAAAAGAATAACTTTCTGAGAGAGATTTCATCCTTGCATTCAATCCATTGTCATTTCCACTATATCCAAGAAAATATATAATATTCTCTTATATTCTTGTCATTCATCATTGTCACAAGAAGAATTATTCACCTCTTTCATTATTGGGCGAATCTTCCTCCTTATTTACATTTAGTGTCATTTATTGTTATTTATTACTTGCTCTCGTCACATTAATAACAACAATATTAATTATGTATTGCATCAAATCTACTTCAACATGGCCCCGCATCATCCATATAAACTAATTTTAGATCCATGGATATTATCTTTAACTAGGATTAATCCCTTATACTTTTATTTAATTAGTTTAACAAAGAGTTTCATACTTTTTGGTCGAACAGTATTATTTATATTCTAAATATGCAAATTTTAATTTTACAAAATCAATTAAACAATGTCCCTACAAAATAAATATTATACAAATGAACCCCAATATCTCAAAGCAAGTCATTCTTTTAAAACGGAAGTAGTAGTCATAATACCATGCAATCCACGCAACCCACAAATCATCGTAATATAAGTGGAATATATTAGAAGAAACTAAATATGCAACCGCAATCCATCAGTTTTCCTATTCTCAACTCTTTTTTTCCTCTAAAAATGGGTTAAATTTAAAGAATTGCATATATGTGCCTATAACAGTCCAACTAATATTTTTTCGGTTCACTTTTACTTTTCCATGGCTTTGCAATATCCTTAAAATAAAGATTAAAGTGCATATTTTATCACAAAATTAATGATATTGATAACATTTTAAAAAGTCTTAGAAAATGATTTGGGAATGAGTAGATAATAATAAAAGTAAAATATTAAAAAAAGGTATATTTCATATGATTTGCTAGAATGAACAAATAAAAATATATTTTCGTATAGGGAATAAGCAGTGGCGGATGTATATATCAAATTTGGGGGCTTAAGCACCCATTGACCTTGGCAAAGAGTGTATGTATTGTTTAACCAAAAAATAGAATTTCGGTCAAAACTTTATTTTAGAAGAACTCGGGTTACTGATAATCAAAGAAATGAATAATAGAAATTGATTTTGCTAATAATAAGATGAACAGAAGAAAGCAAAATAAATCAGTGTATTCCAAAAGTGTTTCGTGTCCTTACAAATGACCAGTCATAATAAGGTCATTACAGATAATTAAAGGCATTAAATGCTACGTTACATAATTATTGTAATTTAATACAGATTCTCTAACGTTTTCAGTATTTAATGCTTATTAAATACTGTATCTATACTCCCTTGTGCTGTCAGATTCATTCTCCTTAATTCTTGGATTTAAATAGGTACGAGTATCGTGTCTTTTGAATATCCACTCGTGCCTCTGTTCGTATCTGTTGCGACTCGTACCTCTTTGCTAATCATCATTCTTGGACCAGCCACCATGTCATGACATGTCATCCTTCAATCACTTTAATATATATAAATTCGGTTTTTCCCAATACAGATAGTTCCCCCACTTTCCATTTATTCATCAATTGAATATTTGGGAAGTGAATTTTATTAAATCGGGAATATTTGCCGCCATTAATGCTATTATAGAATCGACGCTTCAATTGTCACTTCCATTTAATGCTTATTACACGTGGCATATTCTTGTTGGTTCTGCGACTTTGCATCGCTTTTTAAGGCTCTTTTATAGTTTTGCCAATTACGAAGCGACGGTTCTCATTATGACCTTTCCATCATTGCATCTTTTCCTTTGATGGTTGCTTCTTAGTATAAATATAATTTTCATCTTTGTCTTTCTCACATAAAGTTCAAGGTTTTCAAAATATTCAATCCTTGTTTCCATCTTCCTCGTAAAGTTTTCAGAATATTCAATTCTCGTTCTTCATCTTCCTCGTACTATCATGTATTCATCAACCCCTAACCCTAGGAGAGTCCCCATAGTTGATAACTTTCCTCTTGCCCCTAGTAGGAGCAGAAGAGGAGGTAGACTACGTAATTTAGGGTCTTCATCCATACATGGTTCTTCTCTTCATTCGTCTAGTTCCAGTCCTTCTTCTAGAACCAGAAGTTCTCTTTCTCAAAGGTCTTCTTCTAGAGGTAAGGAACCCTCTGAACCTCTTCGAGAACTTTCAGTGGGGGAAATAGTTCCTGTGGAACTATCTTTTACAATGATAGAGAGTCCCTCAGAAACCAAGTGTCTTCTTTGGATCGTGCTGATATCTACCCAACTCAGACCACTGAAGGTCTGATTTCTTTAGTTCGTAAAGACTGCCATTGGAGTCATGACTTCCCTATTATAATTCCCAATGCGAATCAAAGAATCACCTCCTATTTAATTGAGTTTTTTTTTGTTTATACGTACCCTTTCATATTAGGTTTCAAACCTGTTATTGACCCTGTTATCCTCGAATTTTGTCATTTTTTCGACGTCTGTTTAGGTCAAATTGGTCCCATAGTGTGGAGGACTGATTCTTGTTTGAGGCATTTGACTAACATGGCCGGTCTGCCTCTAACTTTTGCCCATTTAATTCATCTTTACTCTTTCAGACTCTTTCGCCAAGGTGTTTTTACTTTAGTAGCAAGGAGAAAAAGAGTCTGGTCAGTCCAGAAGATGACAGAGACCGTGGCTGGTATGCTAGGTTTGTTGCTACCCCCCCGTTGGTTTAGTAAGTGATGAAAATGTTCCCTTCTCTGAGAAGTGGAATTTTTCACGTGAGTTTTCTTGTTAATAACTTTCTCGTACCTTTTTTCCTCAATTTTGATAATCATTATCCTAATTTTCCTCTTCTTTTCCAGCAACCATGGAAATTGTTGATGAAATTCCCAATTTACATGGTTGGGTAGAAAAATTATTGAATACAGCCCCAATGGAGGATAGATCTTGGAAAGCTCTTTCCCAATAATTTGGTTGGAAAGTGAAAACTCATGGTAAGATTTTTTTTATAACTCTTTTTTTATTGCTTTTTCCAGAACTTAGTTTAATCCTTCTTTTTATCAGGATTTTCCATTTGAGGGATTAGTGCTGAGGGGGTTGTAGCTTCTCGTATTTATTTAGAAAGGGCCCAAGAGATAATTTTGGGCTCTTCATAGAAAAGAAAAGTTGTTGTTGACCAAGACTCTAAATAAGAGGAAGATGGGGGTTCCTTGGTAAAAAGGCCACGAGCTCGTAGATGGATCATTTTTGATGATGAAGCCTCTCCCCTTCGTTCTACTCCTCTTAACGAGTCTGTTGAAGTCCCGGTGGTGATCCCTGATGATGATGTTACCGCTGCTGCTCATAATTCTGTTAAGCAACTTTTTAACCGCGGTTTTGGTAGTGAAGTTTTAGGTCCAATTTCTGATGAAGCTTGCTTCTTTTTCTACTCCTATCCCTGTGATAACTCCTTTGCCGGTCGTGGATGCTAAAGTTCCTCCCCAGGCTATTTTAACTGCTTCTATAATTCCTCCTTCAATTGCTCCTCCTTCAACTGTTCCTCCTTCAACTGTTCATTATACTGAGGTTGGTTCCTCAAGTGGAGGTGAAGCCATGAGACAGGTTACCATCGAAGTCCCTGCCGAGGGTAACCTTTTGAGAAAATCTGGTGGGGCTGATGTGTGTTTGAGACCTCTAATTGGCCCAATTGAGAAGGCCAAGCTTGAAAGCCATAATTCTTTAACTTTGATGAATGACATAATACATTCATCATTAAATGTAATTTATTTTTGTTTTAATGAGTTGTTGCTCCTTTTTGTAAAACTATTACTTTACCTCTTTTTCTTTTTCAGATCAACCTCGTGGGTACAAAAATGATGAAGAGGGTTTCTCACACGGAGCAGTTGATGCACGAGTATCAAGTTGAAGCAGATAACTGGAGGGAACAGTATGAGAGCCTCTAAATTGATATGGAATCATTGCAGGAGAACAAGCATACCTTAGAGAAACAGGTAAGGGCTTTAACTTCTGAGTTGGCGGTTGAAAAATCTTCCTCAAGTCAAGTAGATAAGGAAAAGAATAGTCTTGAAACCTCTTTTTCCGAGCAACTCTCCAAGGCAAGTGAAGAGATCAGAGAGTTGAATGCTCTCTTAGGCGAAAAAGAAGCATATGCTGGTGAACACGTGCAAACTTTGACTCAATCTCAAGAAGACCTCCGGGAATATTCTGGTAAAGTTCACTTTTTAGAAAGTTCGCATGCTGCTCTTCAAATTTCCTACGATTCTGCCTTGGCTGAGAATGAGAAGCTAAAGAGTGAAATTGCTGACTGGAAAAGAGATTACGAGATTCTTGAAGAAAAAACCGCACTTGAAGTGAGTTGGGCATTTTTAAATTCTCGCCATGATACCCTTGTTGAAGTTAGCTAGGAGAATTTTAATTTGGAATCTGAATTAGCCAAAATCAAAGAAACTATTGAAAATACTCAACAATGCCAAGATTTTTCTTCTCTCGTGGCTGAAACCTTTGAGAACGTTGAAGATGATATGGGTATGGTGAGTGATCCAATTCCTTCGAGTCAAGTTGAACGTGCTCCTGCTGATGACTCTGCTTCAGTTCCTTCTTCTATTCCCTAGTGACAAGTTTATGATGCATGACTTTTTTGCTTTTTTGATTGTATGTGGTGGAAACCCTTGGTTGTTTTTAAGGGTTTGTTAAAAACATTAAGTCCCCAGTCCTTTTATGGGGTATTTTGTATAATAAACTCTTTAGTTTATGGCTAAGTTCACACTTAGTCTAAACTTTTTAACATTAAGAAGTTTGTTATTTGAACTTCAGTTTTGTTTATTCTTGCCTTTACATTTAAGGACTTACTGAATAACTTGCATTTTTATTTTGTAAAATGCTTTCTTTATCCCCATGAATATTTTAAATCAATCATGAATTTTATAAAAGTGGGCGCTTTTATATTCGACACTTAATGAAGAAGACGTCTCAACTTCATAATGGTGTTAATATACGGCAAAAGAAATAGGAATACACATGTTTCTTGAAATAACTTTGACAAGTTTTTATTTAAACTTTGCCAAGTTTTAAACATGTATTTGAGTAACTTCTATAAATTTTTCGTAATTGTTTTTCTTACAATAGATTTCAAAAAGGAAATAAACACAAGGTTTTTATTTGTAACCTGTTTCAGTATTTTGAATAACACACAAGGTTTTTATTTATAACCTCGTTTCACTTGAATAATACATAAGATTTTCACTACTTTGCCTTTTATCCTAACTAAGATAAGGTTTTTCTCTGACTTTGGCTTGTAACTTTACTCCGTGCTTGACTTTTTGCTCTGCACTTGACTCTTTCAATGAGTTGACTTTTTAGGCTTGAACTCTTGATTGTTTCTCAATCTTCTTTGCCTTATTTATACATTTGTCTATGTATATATCATATAATCCCCAAGTGTTTGAGCTTTGAAATATAAAGTCTCGAGAACTTGACTATTCCTCTTATTTGGTACTTTTCCTGTAAAGGAATAAAACATACGGGACTCGGATGTACGATTATAGATGAAGACTTCTTAACCCGTCTCAATTTCTATCAGAATAATTATAACCATAGACCGGGAATTTTAATCAATTCCACGTGCCTTGCAGTCGTTACTCATCATTTAGTACGGGTTAGCCTTTTGCCTATCATCTAAAATCGTTAGTAAAATTTTAACAATTCAAAAATAGAATTTTAAAATGAGGATACCTGCCTGTGGGTACTCCTTAGAAATAGTATCTCTTTAGGTGAACAACATTCCAGTGTGAGGGTAATATCTTGCCATCCATTGTTTCGAGTCTGTATGCTCCTTTCCCCGCAATACCATGAATCTTGTAAGGTCCTTCCCAAGTTGGACTTAATTTCCCCGCATTAGCTGCCTTCGTGGATTGAAAAACTTTCTTGAGTACGAAGTCCGCAATCTTAAAGTATCTTAGTCGAGCCTTTCGATTGTAATATCGTTCCATGACTTATTTTTGTGCTGTCATTCTTATTAATGCGGATTCCCTTCTTCCTTCAAGTAAGTCAAGGTTTATGCGCATTTTTTCTTCATTATATTCTTCTTACGCTTGCGTATACCTCGTGCTTGGTTCCTCTATCTCAATCAGGATTAAGGCTTCACCTAAGTACACCAATGAGAACGGTGTCTCACCTGTGCTTGTTTTTGCTGTCGTGCGATATGCCCATAAAACACCAATAGCACTCTGGCCAATTGCCTTTTGATTCTTCTAATCGTTTCTTCAAAGTGTACAATGACTTTATTTGTTGATTCAGCTTTTTCATTACCCACCAGATGGTAAGGTGAGGACGTAATCCTTCTGATCTGCCAACTTTGAAAGAAATTTGTGATTTGTGCGCCTATAAATTGTGGGCCATTATCACACACGATTTCCTTTGGTACACCGAATCGACATATGATATTTCGCCAAATGAAATCTCTGACTTCCTTTTCCCGTAATTGTTTAAGTGCTCCTGCTTCTACCCATTAAGTAAAGTAGTCAGTGAGTACAAGTAGGAATTTTACCTATCCTTTTGCTTGTGGTTATGAACCCATGATATCCATTCCCCATTTCATAAAAGGCTACGGTGCAATGACCGGATATAACAGTTTTGCAGGTCTATGCATGTTGTTACCATATCTTTGGCACTTATCACATTTAGTCACGAAATTCTCCGCTTCTTCTTCCATTTTAGGCCAATAATAGCCTGCTCTAATTATGGTTCTTACCAGTGATCTTCCTCTTGCGTGATTTCCACAATGCCCTTCGTGTATTTCTCTCATTACATATTCCGTTTGAGAAGGCCCGAGGCACCTTGCTAAGGGGCCACCGAACATTTTTTGATAAAGATTACCTTGACTTAAACAATATCGAACAACCTTTTCTTGGAGCGCGTGAGCTTTTTTCTTGTCTTCAGGGATGGTACCATACTACAAAAAAATGACAATCTCGTTTCTCCAATCCTAGGCTAAGTTATTGAAATTTATCTCATTTTTGTCGGGATCGAGTACCGAATGAAACAAATAAATTATAGAAGCATTTTCATTGTTCGCCACGTCTGCTGTAGATGCGAGATTGGCTAGGGCATCTACTTTGACATTTTCATCTCTTGGTATCCGCGTGACTTTCCAGGTCTGAAATTGTCTAATCAAATCCCGAACCTTTTCTGAGTATTGCTTCATTTGTGCTTCTCTGTCTATATAAGTCCCCAGCATTTGGTTAACTACGAGTTGCGAATCTCTTTTGATTACAATTTGATTAATGTCGAGTTCTCGTGCTAGTTCCAAACCTGCAATCACATCTTTATACTCTACCTCACTGTTAGTTATAGAATGGCATTTTATGGCTTGACGAATGGTTTCACTCGTAGGTGGCACCAAAACAACGCCTAAACCTGCTCCCTTCACGTTAGATGAGCCATCAGTAAATAAAGTCCAAATTCCTGGATTAGACCCGTTGAGTACATATAATTCTTTTTTCTGCTACTATTTGCATTCCTTGGCTAAAATCAGCTAAAAAATCTGCTAATACCTGAGATTTTATCGCAGTTTTGGGCTGATATGTGATGTCATATTCACCTAATTCTATAGCCCATTTAGCTAACCTACCTGACAACTCACTTGTGTAGTATATTGTGTAATGGAAAAGCAGTTACTATGACAATAGGATGACATTGAAAATAATGCCTTAGCTTTCTAGATGCCATGATTAGTGCTAGTGCAAGATTTTCTAATTGAGGATACCGCATCTCTGCATCTAATAATGATTTGCTGACATAATAAATTGGAGATTGTTTAACTTGGTCTTCGCAAACTAAAACAGCACTCACCGCTACTTCTGAGACAGCAAGATAGATGAGCAATCCTTCTCCAACCTTTGGTTTTGCGAGAAACGGCGGATTTGACAGGTATGTCTTCAAATATTTGAGTGCTTGCTGACACTCCTCAGTCCATTCGAACTGATCTTGCTTTTTAAGAGCTGAGAAGAATTTAAAGCACTTTTTCGATGATTTGGAAATAAATCTTCCCAAGGCTGAAATTCTTCCTGTCAACCTCTGCACTTCTTTTTTACTTGTAAGCATGTTAGGGATTTCTTCAATGGCTTTAATCTGTGCGGGATTCACTTCAATACCATGGTTAGAAACAAGAAAACCTAAAAACTTACCTGATGCAACACCGAATGCACATTTCTCAGGATTTAGTTTTATATTGAATTTTCGCAAGATCTGAAACGTATCGGACAAGTGCGATATATGATCCCTTGAATATTGAGTTTTGACGAGCATATCATCTATGTCAACCTCCATAGTTTTTCCCAGATGTTCTTGGAACATTTTGGTCACCTGTCTTTGATATGTTGCGCTAGCATTTTTTAGACTAAAAGGCATTACTTTATAACAGTCCCCCTGTCTGTAATAAATGAAGTTTTTTCTTCATCTATAGGATCCATTTTGATGTGGTTATATACTGAATACGCATCTAAAAAGCTTAGCAACTCATGTCCTGCAGTAGTATCAATTAGTTGATCTATATGTGGTAATGGAAAAGAATCTTTAGGACAAGCCTTATTAAGGTCTGTGTAATCTACACAAGCTCGCCATTTACCATTATTTTTCGGTACCATAATAGTATTGGCTAACCAATTAGGATATTTTACCTCGCGGATAGACCCAATCTTTAACAATTTTTGGACCTCATCTTGAATCACCTGATTTTTGAAAGTTCATTGCTTTCTCTTCTTTTGTTTGACAGGTGGATATGATGGGTCTTCATTTAACTTGTGAGTCATTACCTTTGGTGGTATTCCTGTCATATCAGAATGAGACCAAGCAAAACAATCCACTTTAGTTTTCAAAAATTCAATCAACTTACCTTTCATGACTTGGCTTAGATTGGCCCCTACGTAGACTTTCCTTTCAGGCCATTGTGTAAATAATACTACAGCCTCCAGTTCTTCAATCGTTGTTTTGATATTTTCATTTTCCTCTGCTTCTTGAATGGAATCGGGCCTTGAGTCCACATCTGTTCGCCCTTGTTCAGTTGAGGTTTGTATTGCGGTATCCTCAACTGGATTTTGTAACTGCTATTTTTCTTCGTCTCTCGTACTTGAATCTGCTACGGAGTTGATGCTCTTGGATGTCTGTTGATCCCCACGAATTTGACATATTCCCCATGGTGATGAAAATTTAATAACTTGATGTAAGGCTGCCGGAACGACATTCATCTCGTGGATCCATGATCTTCCGAGAATCATATTGTAAGACATCTCCATCTCTACCACATGAAACTTTGTTTTGTTTGACGACTCCTTCTGCGAATGTAGTAAGTATTACCTCCCCTTTCGTCATGATGCTGGAATTGTCGAATCCAGACAAGGTATGACCCTTTGGTACTAATTTATCTTCAACTTGCATCTCGTGTATTACTCTTAGCAGAATAATGTTCACAAACTACCTGGATCAATCAAAACTCGTTTTACATTAGTATCATGTACAAGTAGAGATATTATCAGTTCATCGTTATGTGGAGTTAATACGCGATCCGCATATGCATCATCAAATGTAATACTTTCTTCCTCTAAGACATGTCGCACCCGCTTCCCGTAGGTAATTATGACTTTGGAAACTTTATTGGCTTCTTTGTACGCCACACCATTGATTTCTTCACCTCCGCTTATAACATTAACAATCCTTTTAGGAGAAGGCGGTTTAGGGGGGCTCCTGGCTATTCTTCATGTATGCTTGCTCACCTTTCTCACTGAATAATTCGGTGATATATCCTTGCTTCAACATATGACCAACTTCACCTTGTAGCAACCTACAATATGCCATTTTATGACCATGATCATTATGAAATTCGCACCAGTGATCAGGATTGCACTTGTTTGGATTTGATCTCATTTCTTTCGGCCACTGCACCTTATCACTCATGCTTCTTAAAACAGCTATGAGCTCAGAAGTGCTTACATTAAAATTATAACCACCAAATCTTGCCTTCAAGTTTCTATCATCATCCCACGACTCTAGTGTGTTACGATCATTCCCAAACCTTGATGAGCCCGACTACCTATTCCTCGATCTATGACCGTACCTTGAATTGTCATGTTTTGATCGTGAATCGTTTCCCGCTGGGCCCATATATGGTTCGTACTGTTTCTACCGGACCTTTTTTTGGTTTTCGCCTGTCTCGAACTTACCTTTTCTTCTTTTTGAGACCGTGAGATAATATCTTTTTCTATCCTTAACTTTGTGATATACCTATTGTAAACGCCATTCCATGTTGTCGCTGGGAATTCAAGAAGACTTTTCTTGAGTCGCCTCGTGGCTTCTAAGATTTTTCATTCAAATTACTAGTGAAGGCTATAGCTGCCTAATTGTCTGGTACACGTGGTAACGTCATTCTTTCACGCTGGAACCTATCCACGAACTCTCTAAGCAACTCTGAGTCCTCTTGTTTGATTTTGAAAATATCTTCCTTTCTTTTTTTTGACTTTTTGAGCTCCCGAATGTGCTTTGATAAATGAATCCACAAGCTCAGCAAAAGAATTTATGGAATTTTCGGGTAAAAGAGAATACCATTTAATGCTCCCTTAGTGAGTGTTTAACCGAATTTTTTGACCAATACTGATTCAATTTCTTATTTAGTTAAGTCGTTTCCTTTTACGCCAGCTGTGAATGCAGTCAAGTGGTCTCGTGGATCAGTTGTTCCATCGTATTTTGGAATATCGGCCATTTTAAATTTCTTTGGAATTGGGAGAGGAGCGGTACTTGGCTTCCAAGGTTGTTGTGAATATTTGTCCATATCTATCCCTTTGATTACAGGCGGTACTCCAGGTATTTGCTCTATGCGGTCACTTTGCTCCTTAAGCTGTTTCTGCAATGTTAACACTAAATTTTGTAAATGAGAATTGACTAAATTACCTGGTTCTCCATCTCGTGACTCGCTGGGGATTCCACCATTGCCCGAATTAGCAAGCCCGGAATGAGGGTTTTCCAAAGTGTTGTTATTTGAAATTGGTGTTGGTGGTGCAACAGGTAACTGGCTAGTAAAGGCCTCAAGAGCTTTATTGACCTGTTGAGCGATGAGCTTTTGCAAAGATTCATTGATAGCTCCATCGTTTTCAAATTGAGCATTTACATTTGAGTGAGATCCATCAGGAGTACCTTCTCGAGACCGCCGAGGCAAGCTTTGTGGAGAAGGGATCGGAGTGCGACCATCTTGTGGATCCCCTTGGAGATGATGGGTTCCTTGGGTGTTGTCGTTAACATTTGACATGGTTGTTGATGTAACACAAATGGTTAGGTTAAGAAAGAATAGATTATCAAATTTCCAGTAACGGAACCAATTTGTTTAACCAAAAAATAGAATTTCGGTCAAAACTTTATTTTAGAAGAACTCGGGTTACTGATAATCAAAGAAATGAATAATAGAAATTGATTTTGCTAATAATAAGATGAAAAGAAGAAAGCAAAATAAATCAGTTTATTCCAATAGTATTTCGTGTCCTTACAAATGACCAGTCTTCTCCTATTTATAGTTATCTCTAAGATATACGTTTTGCCTTTTAATAAGGTCATTACAGACAATTAAAGGCATTAAATGCTACGTTACATAATCATTGTAATTTAATACAGATTCTCTAACGTTTTTGGTATTTAATGCTTATTAAATACTGTATTTGTACTTCCCTGTGCTGTCAGATTCATTCTCTTTAATTCCTTGGATTTAAATAGGTACGAGTATCGTGTCATTTGAATATCTGCTCGTGCCTCTGCTCGTATATGTTGCGAGTCGTGCCTCTTTGCTAATCATCATTCTTTGACCAGCATCCGTGTCATGACATGTCATTCTTCAATCACTTTAATATATATAAACTCAATTTTTTCCAATACATGTACTATATTAAAAATTTATCAAAAATGAATATAATAAGTCAGCTAGACCCAGGTAGCAAAAAGTTTGATGGGTGCTTTGTCAAAAAAAGGTGCTAGAAAGCTATGAAATTTGGGCAGTGAAAGTTCGATTTTCGCTTCTAACAACTCCTTTTTAGGAGGCATTTTCCTTATTATCAAGCTTCTTTCTTTCTTTTGTCCATTCAATTAGGTATACACTTCTTTGTTCTTTCACTAGCCAATATCTTGCAGTTGACCCAATACTACTTACCTTTCGTTCTTTTTCGTTGATTTATGTTTAAACCTTTTTAATTTTTTTTTTGTAACTTCATTTAATTCATTACTCCCTCCGGTCCAAAATAAGTAATTTTTTTTGGATGTTTTTACACAGATTAAGAGATTCACCTTTTAGCATTAAGTAGCAATTGAATTGACCATATTAACCTTTGCTATCTCACATAAATACTCTCAACACATATTCCATCACTATATAATTCCAAGGACAACGTAGGAAAAAAATAATTAATTCATTCTTGAAATCTGAAAAAATCATTTATTTTAGACTACAAGAAAAAAACCAAAAAATCCATTATTTTGGACCGAATGGAGTATAACAAAGAAAGAAAACGAAAATCTACTTAAAAGGGACTTCAAAGTTCGTTTGAAGACGAAGTGGTCCTCTAGAATGGTAAAGGACACCATTTTTTTTCCTCACGTTAGTTGTCTTATCCATTATAATTCGCAACGTCCCTAATATTAAAAATTATGAGTTCTTTTTATTAATATTTTTATCATCGTTTTCAAATTCTTGTATATTTGCATAATATGATTGGTAGTATTTTATGTTAAAAATATTAAGCACCCACGAACCTAAAATCTTGGATCCGTCAATGGGAATAAGTAAAAATGAATAGAGGAAACATTAATCATGAATTGAAAGATGAAACTGTACATCGACACCAAAAATTTATTATTACTAATTTTATCAATCTTGACTCCTGATTATGTACAAACAAGGGATCGTCTGAAGCACATGATGTTGATAGGGGCATTCATTGTTCCGCAGCGAGTGGTTGAAAATTAAACACAATAGTGTGGCAATGGTACAATGGAAGTGAGGAATTTCAGGGTGTTCAAAGTTAAAATAAGTAAAAAAAAAATATTCTTTACTTATATATATAGCGAGAACTTAAATATGGCTCGCTCCGAGTACAACCCTAATACTACTCTCATCAAATTTCTTCCAATAATAAATTACACGTCTTTGTCATCGCAATTAGTGCACTTAATTAACAGCATTTGCAGTCGGAGACAAAAACGATAACCTGGCTTTCTTTGGACGCGCAGAATAGAATTAAAAGATACTATTTCCTACTTCAAATAGTCCTTGCGGCCTGTCACCTGTTTAACCATATCTTTCTTTAATTAATCAATTAAAGTTTCAAAACAATCGAGTAAGACAGTATTGGTAGCATTCAAAGAAATAATCTCCACATAAAGTTAAATCATTTTTTGATTCCTAACTTTCTTTTTCACATACCTAATTTATACAAAAATTTATGTACAGCAGTATCTTATACGAGATATAATACAAAATAATATGTGAGTAATATATGGATTACCACAACTAAAATGACTATAATATCCTCATACAGTTAACAATCTTTTATATATATATATATATATATATATATATATTATAAATTTATATGACATAATTTGACTCAATATATAGTTACCAAAAAAAAGTATTGAAACTTGTAATTTTAAACATATCATATATATTTCCCTCATTATAAATTTATATAACATAATTTGACTCAACATATAGGTAGATATAGTTAGTGACCGTAAAACTTTTGATACTTAATTTCTTTTTAAACATGCAATAATATTTGCATAGTGATAAAAGTTTCATTAAAAATGAAATAAATAATTTAAATTTATATTATTTCAAATAAAAAATAAGTTATTTTCTTAATATGACTTATTAAAAAATAGTGTGACACAAAATGAAACAAAATAAGTATTACTAATTTTAATACAACAAAGCAAAATATCCAACAAAAATTATCACATTATAATATGTGCATTACATTCTCTGAATTACTGATCCTGCATACAAACCACTCCCATAAACCCTCACCCAACCCCAACCCCAACCCCAACCCCCAAATAAAAAGGAAAGGACAAACACTCATCAAACTATCTGTATACATAAATGGAGCTTATCAATTAATGCTTTGCAGCATATTGGTTGATTAAGGCCAGTGCATTGCTAGTGACCTGAGCTAGATTACGGATCCGGTTTCTAATCGAAGCCTTAATTTTACCATTTAAAGCCCGACCCGCAAACCCATCGGTACAAGTATTCTCATCGGTGATAGCAGCACTGACCCATGTCTCCACGTTGCTAATATGCCACAAGAAATCCTTCCCACGGCTATGGTCCACTTCCTTGAGCTCACTCACCGATTTGCTTAGCCGATCTACACTATCACTTGTCTCCTCTATGCAATCTTTAATAGCTGCGTATTCTCTGGGCTTTAATCCCTTGAATTTCAAGAGCTTGCCTACGAATCCCTTTGTCGATTGGGCTCTGTCCAGACTTACAGACAAGGCTGTTTTGATTAGCTGTTCTTGGCTGTTCTTTATGGTCTGTGCGTAACCGGAAAGAGAAGCGACGCACAAATCGGGGTAAGTAGTGGGTTTGCAAGAGTTTTTGATGAAACTGGTGGCGGTGTCCGCCGCGCCGGAGAGGTAGAAGAGAGAGAGCGCAGCTGCAAGAAATAGAAGCTTTGCTGCGGCCATTTTTGAAAGGATTTGTTTGGTTAATTTGATGCTGGAAAAGAATGGGTACTGTCTTTATAGAGCAAAGTTGGGTCCCGCCTATTGGACCCATTTGCCCATAAAATTTCAGTTGAGTCCAATATTTGTAAACCATCCATTATATACAAAGAAGGGTAGTGTGATAGGTGATATAAGATATAGTTGAGATAAACGAAATTATATTTTCTAGCGGTTGATTATAGGTATTAATTAGTCCTGAGATTGAAGTGGATTAACTAGCTATCTTATACATAATTTATCCCATCTTGGCAATCAAATGACACCTGATAGTATGAATTATTTCTACATTATCAATTTTACAGGTAACGCTGAAATACCAAAAAAAATCATTTGTAAAATATTTCAAGTGAAATAGTTGCTGTCACTCGCAATTTTCATTTTTTTTTTCAAGTGGTTTATGTTATAAAGTCTTCAGATACTGTTTTTAACTTTAAGTTAAATTTTTTTTTTTAACCTTCAACAATGTATTATTCAAATGCCGACTAAGATAGGTGAAGGTGGTGGTCGAGGATTTGGCGTGTTTGCATTATTATGTAGGGCAGGAAGTATATACAGTGATAAATGCACTAATCAAGCATGAATTTAAGGCTAGGTGTGGGTGCGATAGTCATAGATATTATTGTGTATGGACAGAGTAGAATATATGTATTAATGTGATGTACCCCGCTAGTGCGGAATTAGGCAAAATCTGTTGACATATGGGCAACTGACAATGATGCCGACGCACATGTAATATCAGACCGGAGTTGAAATTTACAAGTATAACGTGAAATTCATAAATAGTTAACCTAAATTTCATAGGGTTAGTTCAAAACTTTTAGTAAGTCACATATGACAGAGTCATGACTTATTAACAATGATTACCAGCTTATTATCATAAATATAATTTAATGTTTTAAATTTATTGAGTTAATTATGTCAAGACAAAAGCTACTGAAAGCAAGCTTACCTAGTTGCATCAGTCTATGTCTACATTATTAATTAATGACTAGTTAAAGCACAAGAGTGATCGGATCTCCTATTTGAGAAAAAAGATTTTATCAGTTTAAATTGTTCAATTAAGCTTATAGATACAATACTTTTAAAGTACATCTTTACTACTACAATTAAAAGTATTTTGACATTATGCCTACCCATAACTAATAATGAAGTAGAAATCTTTGGAAATTTGGTAACGACGATTGTTTTTTCCCTCTTGTCTTCCCCTTTTAGCTTTTGTTTGGCGAGCGGTAAAGGAGTCTAATCAGTGTGAAAGGATTTTTCAGAAAGCAGTGGGAACAAAAATACTTTATTTACTTAAAAGAAAAAATTACTTTCAATTACTATTGCATTTCACGCTGATGCTTTCCCTAAAGTAATTGCTTTCAGTTCACAACTTCACATGTCGGCATTCTCATCATTATTACTACGTCTTTAATTGCAAAAATTTAAAATCAGCATGAAACTATTCCCGATCTTTTAATATAACTTTTATTTAATGTGTTCAATACATCTTATAATTGATCGATCTTTGTTTGGTGAAGCTGGATGCTAATTAGGATTTCACTCAATTTTAATTTAAAATAATTTCGATTGATATTCTGAAGTTTTGATGCCACAATTAATATATATTACTAGTATCATATATGTTGTATATTCAAAATATATAAATATTAGTTGTAAGTATGTAAAAAGGAAAACATTTAGGAGCAAACTGAAACTGCATTTTGCTGTAAGGGTCCTTGGAGCATTAACATCCCAAACAACAATTCTTTTATCAAATTTGACTCACAAAACTAGAATTTGACCTTTTCTTTGAAACAAGATTATATAATTAATATAGTATCAAAGTAGCTCTCATTCAGTACAAATCTAGAGAATTCCAAAAAGTAGAGTTTCTTAAATTTAGAGATGAATACTTTTGTTTACCTCGAAAATATAATTAACAATTAAACTTATTTATGATTTTAAAGATACGTGATTTAGTTCAATACTAATTAATAACCAAGAAATCTAACTTATAAACGAAAGAAGTAAATTTAATCGAACCAGTATTTAAGCAAGTATCGACCTCGAGCTGTGATGGTCTCGAGATTGGTCAACAAGAAAAAAAAAATAAAGACAAAGAAGTTAAGAGACAATTCTGATAAAATATGAGCAATAAAGTAAGAGAGTATATTCTTTGCTAATGATTGATGATGGTTACAAATGATTGAGGTCCCCTTTATATAATAGGGGAACCCGGAATATGATACATTTCTATTTACAGTAAGGAATCTTATTGGGACATCTGTCTAATTGTATAGTACATATTTGTACTCACTCGTACAAATCAATTTCTGAATTTACGCCATGATTTTGGGGACGTGGCGGAATCTTGCTCTTTCTGTTATAAATCCATAACGGCATCATCTCGGGGTTGGTCATACTTGGCTCCGATGTTCCCCGAGCACTTAGATCTTCGAACCTTGTATACTGCCTTCGAGGTCGAGCTCGGTCTATATTGAACCTGTTCTCGATACGACTCTCTCGCCTACAAAATCGGGGGTATATGATTTAGACTGTATACGACTTGAGCCTCGATTTCTTTGAAGTCCTTGACGATGACGTCATTCTCGTGATATAGGTGCTAGGTGACCAAAATGTCCCGTCTGTTCACTTCCCCAAAACATTAAATGCTTGGTCAGTGGTGGTCGGCCATTAGCGCCGTCGAAACGTCACCGCTTGCCTATAAATACAAGGTTCAAATTTGGAAAATTTTTACTTCAATCTTCATCCCTTTTTGCATTTCCCTCTCTCCGTATTTTCTCTCTCATTACTCGTAACTCTCATTCTTTTATTGCCAGAAAACATAAATCCCTACCTATCTCCATATCTTTGAATCAATGGTGAAAACTTATAAAACCGTTCCTCAAAAAGAGAAAGCTTCCTCCTCCTCTTCCCGGCCGGTCAAACTCGCGGCGCCGGCTCTCCACGAGATTATCCATGGCCCCTACGTTACAAAGAAGGATTTTAATATTGAAAATCCCCCCACAATCCCTGGCCGATGCGAGCATGTGTCCCTATATATTAGTTCGATAACGAATAAGCATCTCAAAGACATGAAGAAAGACTGTGGCTGGGGGAACGAAGTCGTGGTACAGATCCCTGACCCCGAGGAAATCATTACTACTCATGTGGAAGGGTTCTTAAGTGTTTACACTTACCTCTTCACACTGGGTCCTCGTGATCCAGTCGTGATTGACTTATGCAAAAGATATCAAGTCACCCTAGGCCAAATCCACCCCTCTTTCTGGCGTATCGTGATTATGCTCCATTACTTTTCTAGCAAGGCCGAGGAATTAGAGTTTACCCTCAATCACCTCATGCGATTCTATCGACCTCAGCTCTTCTGAGGGTTGATCAAGCTCCAATGTCGATCGAGCAAAGCCTTCTTCGCTAGTAATGACGAGGATAAGGACCGAGACTGGATGAGCCGGTTCATCCGAGTTAGGACCTCAGATTTCATCCCCAAGGGAAAAATGTTGTTCCCCGATAAATGGAACCTCAATCGTAAGTGAAGTTTTTTCCACCTTCTTATATTCCATTGCCACATTTTGTAATGCCTTTACCTTTTTGCAGTTGTTGCTTGGATGCCCCATACAATCCTTGATCCCGAGGACTGGGTCTAAAAACTGGCTGCGACCTCCTCGTACGACGAGCACAAATGGCGTGATTTATCGAGGGGAAGATAGAAGGCCAAACACCACGGTTAGTTCTTTTCCCAGATCTTTGACAATTTCCCTTTTGTTGGAGGCGTTGTCTTACTGATCCCTATTTTTCATTTATGGAGGCATTAGAGATGTCACCGAAATGAGGCCAGAACCCGCCCGAGGAAGAGTTCGAGTCCCCGATTCAAAAATCGGGGAAAGATAATAAGAGGAAAAGGGCTTTGAAACCCCAAGACCACCAAGATATCAAGGCCCTTGCTCGTAGGCCTAGGATGAACTCATTCAAGTGGACATAGATTCAATCCATCAACTGAATGACGAAGAAGGGGACAAGGATGAACAACAGACGTTGGTGACCCGAACCAGAAAAATGACTGAGGCTGTCAAGCCCTCGAAACCAAAAACCCTGCCTCGTGAGGAGGAGGATTCGAAGAAAAATGCGGGCAAGGCCCCTAATCGCCTGAAATAAAAATTATCCCCCATCCTCCAATAAGTACATCAAAGGTGGCAAGTACCGAGACCCCTGAGGCTGAGCAGAGCGCCCCCAGCGACTTGCTCGGGGCCATGACAATAGGTCACTCTCCTCCTCTACCATGTTATTCTGAGGAGGCAATAAAGGAAGCTCAAGCTCTGCAAATGCCCAATCCGAGCAGAGTCCTTGGTGAAGAAGACCCTTTTCAGGATTGCTTTACTGGGGTCGATGATGCCGCCGACCTCAATGATTCCTCTACCCTCTTTGAAGAGGCTTATTGTCTCTTCTCTCAAGTAAGCATTAGCTTTTAATTGTTGCAATATTTTTTTACCCTTCTACACTAATTGATATCTTTTTTTCCCATGTAGGCCATTACCAAGTTTAGGGCCGAGCTGAGCCAATGTGAGGCCGAGCTCAAGAGATCCTCGGATGAAGGGAAGGCCCTGTGGCTCCTTTGCAGCCAGAAGGAGGAGGAGTTCAAGGACCTTCGGGCGGACTTGGCCAAAGCTCGTCAAAAATAGGTCGAGTTAGATAAACAGGTAAGCGTCATTTTGTAAGAGCATGGTCTACTTGACCCAATTGTGGAGGCTAACACTTCAGTGTCTCAGTTGTAGTAGAAATTGGATATGATCAGGCAGCTTCGAGATGAGGTCAACCAATTTAAGGACGACTGCAACCAGTGGAAGGAGAATATGGATTAGCTTGTTTCTAAAAAAGATGTTGTTATGGCCAACCTGGCCTCGACTGAGACCCAGCTTCGGGGAATCAAAGTAAAAACTATGGCCCAAGCCAAGAAGATCGATGAGCTCGAGGCCAAACTTTTCTTAGGCCGGAGTTGGGGTTACTGAAGCCAGGGCCGAGGTCGAGAAGATGAAGGCCACGACTGATAAGACCGTTGTTGTGTATCTAAAAGATGCCGAGGCTGCTCAAATGGAACTGAGAGAAGCCTCTAACCGGGAGAAACAAATTAGTGATTTGGCCAAGTGCCAATCCCGGAGGGAGACCCTCGAAGAAATTCATGCTCGAGGCTTCGACCTCACCGAGGATATAGACTAAGGAAAAATGATTGAGGCCGATGCCAAGTTTCTCGTCTCCTCCTTCGACGATGATGATGATGAAAGCAGCCAGAATGGGTCCGATAATGAAGTTGGGCTCGAAGAGGAAGCTGCTTCTCCTTAGGGAGGGACCAACCCTGGGCATAGATAGGATTTTTCCTTTCTTCTTGTATTGTCCTTTTTTTGTAAGACCTTTCATCGGCCCCTTGTATATACCTTTTTCACAATATATAAAAGAAGAATTTACTTGATTGTTTTCTTATTATTTCATGCCTTGTAAAACTCTTGCAATGACTTCATCCCTTTTGATTGTGTGTTTGAGATTTTTTCTTCGCCATTGCCATGACCAAGTTCGAATAAGTTTGAGATTTTGGGCATAATTCTGTACGAGCTCGTGCTGAATAATGGTGAGTCCCCGAGCTTTATTTGTTTGGGCTTGGGATAATCAAACCCTTGGGTTTGAATTGAGTGAGAGCGAGGTCTCGAACCCTATTTGTATCGACCTTTCAGGATTACTAAATCGACCCTTAGGCTCTTTTATATTGGCCCTTAGGCTCTTTCATATTTGCCTTTAGGATCTTTTATATTGGCCCTTAGGCTCTTTAAATTGTGCCAATCGGCCTCTAAAACGGCTATAATTTTCCCTTTTTTCGGCTAAAAGACTTGGTGAAAATTTCATTATGCCTTAGCATGTGTTTTCTTTACCCGTTGGGTTTTACGAGGGTTCAATCGATCAGAACATAATTTTGTTTTCTTAATCTGTTTGTGTTAGGATAGTTACCTCTTGAGGATTTTTCAAAGGCTGATATTATCGAAGCTTTTAAATTATTTGAGGGTTGATTTTATCGAAGCCCTTTTTATTTGCTTTTCCGAGTGTAGCCTTATCTAACCGGTTTTTAAAAGTATTTGTAGGCCTTTAACTTATGGCGGAAGTTAGACATTTCCGAGCCACATTATTTTGGTCATAGCCTTTTTATATGACCGTAGTCTTTAATATGGCTGTAGCTTTCGGGTGTGTCTTTTGGACTTATTTCCCGATAACTTTTCAAACTTGTCCAAAAATTTAGTCCCCAAGTATGATGGTTTTGGCCTTTGCGTCAAGGGATGCCTCTTTGAGGTCTTATAAATTAGAGTTTAGATATTCGAATGTGTTGACTATCGATAACACTCCTCGAGTATTCGAGGTGTGTTTGCGTTTTTGTCCTTGTGTCATTTCTCATAGAATCACAAGCATGGAGTTCGTATAGTAGCAGATTTCTTTGAGACAAAGTGTTTTAATAGAGAAAGAATGCTTCTTTGAATAATTGGTACATGCGTACATTTTTTTCCATCGGGGCTCGACTATTCTATATGGACACGATTTATCTAACCGTTTGGCCCATTACAAAGTTTTCCTATCGAGACCCTTTTTGGCGTGAAATAGTTTTCTCGAAAATATAACCTCTGAGGGTGATGCCCCCAGTATTCGAGGTTGATTGAAAAGAAGCCTTAAATACTGTTGAATTCTCCTTAGGTAGCACATAGTTGTGTCCTCGTTAAAAACCTCGCCGGAAAAACCCATTTGGGATAAAACCCGATCTAAGGGAAAAAGACTGCAACGCCTGCTTTAAAACCTAAGGTCTTCGTGTATAAGGGTGCACTCGTTGTCTTCGACCAAACATCTGCAATGAGTTAGTCTTAAATACAAATGGAAAAAAGAGAAGGTCATACCTTAGCAATAATACCGTTTGAGTAGTGATATATTCCAGTTGTTTGGAAATTGTTCACCTCCCATCGTGCCAAGTTTGTAAGATCCTTTACCAATAACTCCGGTAACTCGGTATGCTCCTTCCCAATTCGGGCCTAGTTTCCCTTCATTCGGGTCTCGAGTATTGAGGGTGTTTTTATGTAGAACTAATTCCCCAATTCTAAAATGTCGAAGGTTAGTCCTTCTATTATGATATCTCTCGATTCTTTGTTTTTGCGACCCCATCCGAACAAGTGCAACTTCTCGTTTTTCATCTAGTAGCTCGAGGCTAGTATTCATAGCCTTTACTCCTCCGATGCATGCCAAAATCTAGATCTGGGTTTCCGACCTCGATTGGAATCAAGGCCTCAGAGCCGTATCCTAACGAGAATGGGGTCGCCCCCGTGCTGGACTTTGATGTCGTTCGATATGCCCAAAGAACCTCGGGTAGAACATCTCTCCATTTTCCTTTTGCATCGTCCAACCTCTTCTTTAAGTTTTGATTGATGGTTTTTTTTGACTCGTATGTCCTTTCCCACTTGGGTGGTACGATGTTGATAAGATCCTCTGTATTTTGTGTGCTTCGCGAAACTCCGTTACCTTGTTTTCGATGAATTGTTTCCCGTTGTCACATACGATTTCGTCAGGTATCCCGAATCGACACACGATGTGATCCTTAATGAAGTCAATAACTTCCTTTTCTCTGACCTTATCGGTGGCCAGTGCTTCCACCTATTTAGGAAAGTAATCAATTATAAACAAAATGAATTTATCTTTACCTGGGGATGTTGGTAGATGGCCAACGATATCCATTCCCTATTTCATGAAAGGCCATAGGGACAGGACTGAGTGACGTTGCTCCTTAGGCTCATGAATCATTGGTGCAAACCTTTGACATTTATCACACTTTTTAACAAACTCCTTAGTGTCTTTTCCAATGATATCCCAGTAATACCCTGCTCTACTAATTTTGCGAATCAAGGATTGGGCACCATAGTGATTCCCACAAGTGCCCTCATGGATTTCTTGTATAACATAATCGGTGTCCCCAAGCCCTAAACATACCGCCAACGGTTCATCAAAAGTCCTCCTGTACCATTTTCCATCTTCATCCAATGTGAACCTAGTAGCCTTGGTTCGTAGAGCCCTCGATTCTTTATTATCCGAATGGAGTTTTTCACTTTTCAAATATTCGATATACTTATTCCTCCAATCCCAAGTCAAACTCATGAAGTTTATCTCGGCATGACCTTCTTCGACCACATATCTCAATAATTAGACGACAGTCCCCGGGATGATATCATCATCTTCTACTGATGACCCCAAGTTAGCAAGTGCATCAGCCTCACTGTTTTGTTATCGAGGAACATGATTTAGAGTTCATTCCTTGAATCAGTGCAAGGTTACTTTTCCAAATATCTTTGCATCTTATCTTCTCAAACTTCGAAGCTTTTGTTTACTTTGTTCAACACCAAAAGAGAATCACACTTGGCTTCAATGACTTCTAGCCCCAAGCTTTTAGCTAGCTTGAGACCTGCAATCATGTCCTCGTACTCGACCTCATTATTAGTCAACCTAGAAGTTTTCATAGATTGTCGAATAGTACTACCTGTCGAAGGCTTCAAAACAATGCCAAGCCTGGACCCTTTCACATTAGAGGCATCGTCCATAAAAAGGACCCATACCCCCGATGATGTACCCGATTTTAGTAGAAGTTCTTTCTCCACTTCGGGTACGAGGGTCGGTATAAAATTGTACATGAAGTCAACTAGGATTTGAGACTTTATGTTCGTTCGGGATTGATATTCGATATCGTACCCGCCAATTTCGATGGCCCATTTGGCCAATCGGTCCGATAACTCGAGCTTATGCACAACATTTTGAAGGGGTTAAGTGGTTAACACACAAATAGGGTGACATTGAAAATAGAAATGTACCATATTTAAGGTTCCTATATTACATAAAGGGTACCCCAAATATGGTTTTAACTTTCTATATGTGCTTATTAATCCAAGTGCCAATTTTTTAAGTGTGGATATCTTGTTTCAACATCTCCTAGAGTTCGACTTACGTAATAGACAGGGAATGCATACCTTTCTCTTCTCGAACTAGCACCCCACTTACCGTTATCTCGGACACAAACAAATATAAGTAAATCTTTTCATCTACCTTCAGAGTGTGAAGTAGAGGTGGGCTCGACAAGTATCGCTTCAATTCCTCCAATGCTTGTTGGCATTCCAGGGTCCATGCGAAATCATTTTTCTTTTTAAGCAAGGAAAAGAACTTGTGGCTTCGATCTGATGACCTCAAAATAAACCGACCCAAGGCGGCTATTCGTCATGTTAGCCTTTGCACGACTTTCACACTATCCACGATTGTGACATTTTCGATGGCCTTGATCTTATCGGGGTTGATCTCTATTCCTCGATTATATACCATGAAGCCGAGGAACTTGCCCGAGCTGACTCCGAAGGCATATTTTTCTAGGTTAAGCTTCATTTTGTACTTCCTCAAGATTTTGAATGTTTCCTACAAATGAGTTAAATGGTCCTCTGCGCGTAGGGACTTAACCAACATATCGTTAATATAAAATTCCATTGATTTACCTATCAGTTCCTCGAACATCTTGTTAACTAAGCATTGGTATGTGGCTCCAGCATTTTTTTAGCCCGAAAGGCATTACATTGTAACAGTATGTTCTAAACTTAGTGATAAACGAGGTCTTCTTCTGGTCCTCCGGGTTCATCTTAATTTGATTGTACCCGGAGTAGGCATTGAGAAAGGTGAGGATCTCGTAGACGGCCGTGGTATTGTTCATACGATCAATGTTAGGTAGTGGAAAGGAGTCTTTAGGGCATTCCTTGTTCAGATCCTTATAATTTGCACACATTCTAAGCTTGTTCCATTTTTTAGGGACTACAACTATGTTGGCTAACTGTCACACCTCCTTTCGGCGCTACCCGCGAGGGCGCAAGGGAGTTTTTTCAATTAAAGGACAATCGAAACGGGATTTATTTATTTAATTCAAAGTCGCCACTTGGGAGATTTATGGTATCCCAAGTCACCGGTTGAATCCCGA